>JABXWE010018996.1:0-32643 GCA_014611495.1 Limonius californicus
TTATTTAAAAAAAAATAGTGATAAAAATTGAAAACAAAGTATTACTATTATTCGCCAGTACAATATTATTTTAAATAGGAGTGCAGCAAATAGCAAAAAAATATTTCCAGTGAAAGTGTATAATATTTTTGTACCTGTTTTCCTTTTATATCTTACATAACGTAAAACTTGATTTAATAATGATAAATTAATTAAGGTGACACATATTATTGAATAGTATATAAAACGGAGCATTGTTTATTTTATATTTTTCCAGTGGACACATATTTTGGCCGCTAAACGACTGCCTTCAATGTCAAATATAAGAAAATTGCTTTTCTTTTTCTTGTTATTCGATATTTCTGATATAAAAAGTTACAATATTTTTTATGAGAACCGAAATGTATCTCATCTCAATTACTCTTCTTCACATAGCTCTATTTCAAATCGTATTTTGCTATTTTTTGTTGTCTACAGAATCACAATCAAACCAATCCAACACCATAAAAATCTTATACACGAACTGGAAGTAATAAGTTAACTCTATGTAGATTTGACGAAAGGCAGAAACATTACCATCTCTTAATTATATTATCAAAATAAGTTACCTATAGCGTTTAGTGTTAATAGTTATAAATTATAATGTGCCAAAGTATCTAATATGAATGTAACTTCATAAGTTATTTTTGCCAGTACATGTGTGCCAAATTTGATTATAAGTTAGTTATAAATTTAATAATTTTATTTAATGTCTAATGTTATTTATTCTAAAATGAAATAAAAGCAGTTAATATCAAAATACCGTGTAAATTAATGAAATACTAATTTTGTCGATTTTAATTATTCGCGCAAGGTATGAAATAATTTATTAAGCATCAGGATAATGGAGTAGTAACGTCTACCAAAATCCAATCTGGATAAAATACAATGCAGGAGATGTTATGCTAAAATTACTGTCAGTGATAAATGTTAATGTCTAGCTAAAGTCCTTGTTTAAAATAGGTACGTATTTGTAAAACATTTTACACCAAAATATGTAACCTATTTTATAGAAATTAAAATGATATCTGCAGCAAACAATATTTCAATTTTATTTTGTCTTTCATGTAATTAAAATAGTTTAGAAATGTTTAAATCCGTACCTTCAAAATGATGATATATTAAATTAAAGAAATTATATAAAATCGTTTTAAGCTGTACTGTAATCATAGTACATCATGGTCACCTACTTTCCTCTCCATCTATGCAGTCATCTTTCTTTTACTCATGTGACCCTTCTCACTTAGTGGCCCCGTTCCACCTCATTTCATTTCAACACTCAAAAGCCACACGACATGGATTTGATCTTACTGAAAGGCCTTAAAGTTGTTCACCTAAAATATCTCAGTTTCCTTCGCTGTAAGGCCAGTTTTCTTTTTATTTCTCCATTTTATTCTTTATCGGCCAAATATTTACGTCCCTGTCTAGCCCTCTCTGAAGATCCTTGTCAATTTGTGTTTAAGTTTTTATTCGATAAACCATACATTAATATCAGACCTTCTTAAATTTGGTCATTAGCTTATCAGAACGCTCCATATGATCACTTTATGGTCTATAAGTCTACGGCAATTACTTTAAATATTGGAAAGCATCCCTGTTTTGTTAATGTTTATTTAAAATAACAGAATTATCATATAATTGTAACAATAATTGCTATTACTGTTATAACAAATGTTTAACAACTAATTTAGATAGGATTGTCTCAAAAATTCAAATAATTATCACAATCCCAATCCGACCTCCCTATTCAAAAGTAAATGTAATCTTCTACAGCAAGAAATCATTATATATCTTTCCCCGAATTTTCCGGGATTTAGTGATCTACCTGAATGCTGCAAAACAAACTGCAGCAAATGTAGAAAATAATGACTGTGATATGTAATAGAATAAATTAACAGAGTCAGAGTATGTACACTACTTCTGGCAAATTTTATTGTCAACTTGTACAATTCTTTCGTTAACGTTTTCAGTTTCTTTAAGTCAATAAATATGTCGTCCACTAGTTAAAACACTGCAAGATAAAAAGGTCGCATATTAACGTAGCTACGGTGATAATAGGAAATACCAATTTTAGCATATTTTTAACCTCTTCATCACCCTTATTAAAAATCAATAACCACTGATAAAATTCAGGTTTCTGGCAATTAATATGAAACTGAATTGGTATTTTGGAAACCTGAAATACAAAAAATTTGAAGAAGTTTTAAAATAAGCATTGCCATATATAGAGCGTATAAATATACCATGACGTTTCGTGACCACAAATTAAGACGTTGAATTGAAGTCCATGCCAAATTTCTCTCTATTGAATTTTAATCAATACAAGTGGAACGTGACACCTTATACTTTTGCGAAATCATTATCTTACACCTACATGCTTTGACATGGAACATCCGTTTAAAAAGATTTCCAAAAATTTGTTGTTTACAATTAAAATATTGTGCGTCACGGAGTATGTTTAATATATGCTTTAAAAATTTGGTTAATTGTATCCAATAATGCCACCATCCATATTTGCCAATATCATAATCTGACCTGTATGCTGATATAATTTTCACTCTCTCTTTTTATCTACTTTCGTCCCTAATTATTTTGCATATTCATTATCGACGAGTGAATGGTGTGTCACGTCGCAAAACGCGCCTGACATCGATATTATACTAATTAGCAAAATGTGGAGCAAGCCGTCGCCGAATTAATTTTGTCCTAGGGACACAACTCATCAAATGAAAGTGAAAACTACAATACTGATAAGTAATATTAACCTGCTCTGTTATTTACTTTCTATCTTAAGCAATTTGTAATTGCATGTGGACCAGACACCTTATGACATCCCTAAAATAAATTACCGGTTCAAAATTGTATATCGGACGTTTAAAATAATGACCAAGAAGGTCATAGGTGAATTTTCTTAATATAAATGCATGTCGTAACTGCATACGCAACGCCCTAGGATTGTTTATACAGATTCTCGTGCAGGTTGATAATTGATTTTCAAATGTTCTATTCGCAGGCAATGATTACAATTACATGTAATTTCTTGTTATTTGTATTTTTCTCAAACAAAAGAAATCTTTAGATGCAATAGAAGAGTATTTTTACGAACTTCTTGATTGTGTGGCCACAGAAAGATGTACATGTAGCAACAGAAAACCTTTGTAATAAAATTATTTTGTCACAAAATACCTAAATTAATGGGATTTAGAAGTCTTCGGTACAAAAAAGTTTCGAAGAATATTCCTTTCTGAATTTCAAATTGCCCCCGCTAACTCTAACCATACACAAATAAATCCTAAATCTAGCTATAGTATTATTTCGTGAAATAGAAAGCGTTACCAGAAAGAAGTTTAGTGGACTACTACCGAAATGTACTGCAAAAACGAATGGTACAATTAGGCTAATAACGAAAAATGCTCCTCAAAGACACCTAGTTCTACAGGAACGGATCACATAGTGTTGTATAAAAATAAGTACAATCGTATCGCATCTAAAATAGTCTATTAAAAACAGTTAAACACAGATCTTAAATCTCCTAATTTACGAAGTGTTTTCTATACCGAAACCAAAACTATTCTTATAGTCAGCTTATATACCTATTTGATGTTCTCTAAGAATGGACATTTACATTTTTTGTTTCATAAATGCTGCTAATATATGTATCTCATTAATAAAGAGATATTGTTCCTATTATTTCTATCACTTTGTATTTCAGAAAATAAATTATATACTAAAATTACCAAGAAAAAAACGTTATACAGGTATTTTGTTCATGAAGGAATCTATTAAGTTCTGTAACAAATTTATTTAATTTTAATATTAGGTTGGTAGGAAAATAATTGCAGTTTTAAATTTATTAATTAATAATTAACTTTATTAATCGAAATAGGTGCTATTGGAATTGACACGTTTTCGCCAATTAATTACAAATCCTGGAGTTGCTAAAATCTCGAAATGGACATTTTGGCAGCAGTTACATTGTTGAAGACCGTACCCTTTAAGAAATTATCTAAATGTGTAAACAACTGATAATCTGTTGGCAAAATGTCTGGAAAGTATAGTGGATGAGGCAATTTTTTATATATTAATGCATTCAACTCGTGGAAGGTAAATAGTGCGCGTGTAGTCGTGCATTGTCGTGAAGCAAGATTGGACCTTTTCGATTGACCAGTGCGGGGACCAGCTATCGCAGTTGTTGATGCATTTTGTCGATTTCTCGATTATAACTTTCAGCTGTAATGGTTCGGCCAATTCGAAGAATTCTGGTGGATAATACCTAGTGCAGGCCACCTAACAGTCACCATTACTTTCTCTTGGTGTCATTTTGGTTTCTCAAAATGCCTTGGTGCTTTATTTTTGTTACCCCTGTATAGACCGTTTTCTGTTGTAAGGAGTCTACTTTTCGTCGCACGTTCGAGAGATAAATGGATGGAGAAAATGGATTTGGATCGTTTCTGTTGCGTAAAGGAGGCGTAGTACAAACATCCATTGGTCAAGCGATTTTCCTAGCTGTTTAAGTGGTCAAGAACTATTGAATGACTAACTTTTATGTAAGCTGTCGAATTGTTGTGCATGGTTCTGATTCAACTAACGCCTTCAGTTAGTCATTATCAACTGAAGCACCATCGCTACCTGCTTCATTTTCAAAGCTTTCGTCCTCAATGCGAAATTTTTGAAACCATTATGCTCGTTGGCAGTACTCACACCAAGAACATAGTTCAGTTTTTGGGCAGTTTCAGCTGCTTTAACATTCCCTTCTGTGCTCATACAACAAAATTGCTCCATTTTCAATTCAATAACCTAAACTGAAACACAATTAACAATAAAACCAAAGTTAATATTACTCAAATACAGACCACTAATTGCACTTTCAAATGATCTTAACACAAACACTATGTAATTACACTCATATTGAAAACAATTGAGTTTCAATTACAGTAAACAAAAACCGCAATTATTTTCCTACCAACTTAATATATTTCAGGACGAACACTAAACTAGTCATTTTATTCAGTATAATATCATATAATGTTATTAGAACCTATTACAATTTATTAATCTCTTGAAATAAAATTTAAATAATCCTAATATGAAGTGAATGTTATGGTTTTTTTCAACTTTTGATAAAAAACATATTTGTTTAAAAAGTGTTTTCCAAAAATCCAAGATTTATCAATTGGGGCTTTCAGATGTCATAATTTTCGCTATTCAGATTTTATATGGAGACGCACGTAATTTTCCACTTTTTATTAAATTTAAAGAGCCTACTAAATCTCAAGGTTCCTGCATCACTTGATTGTTTTCTAAGCAATTTAAATTCCATAAGCTAAGCTCAGTGCAGCCATATTTAGATATAATAGCGTCCTTTCCCTACTTTGAAGTAACTTTCTTCTGTGGTCAAGTGAAAGAAGAAACAGTCCTTGATAGACGGTGAAAGCACCACGTGTGCTAACACACTACTCTATCATATTGTCAGTTTAGTCATTCAAAATCAGTTTTTCTGGCAAAATTTTTTTTGAAACCGTAATTTGCAGGAGTCTTACAGAGTGTCGGTTACTTTAATAAATCACATAGTGACTAAAATTGCATGCACGTTTGCTTACACTAAAAGTGCAAGTGAAAAAGTTCGCGGAGCTTTAACGTATGTTTATCACTTTGATTGTGCGGCATGAAAACATTCAGTTACTGTGCGAAAAATGTTCGTATCTTTTTTTAGAATTAATACTATCGGTTTGTGTCTTTTAGTATTTGTATTCGTAGCTAGCAGTGAAGATAGTTTGAAAGTAAGTATTATAAATATAATTTTGTGAACTTCGTTTTATATTACTGATTTTTCCACAAAAACATGGCAATAATGTAAATTATCATAAGAACAATATCGTTACTAACAATATTCCAACAGCCTTTATCTTTAAATATAATTATAAAATAGCAATCAAAATAGTAATTTTATTAAGCTTATTGTTACTGTCCGCAAAAAACAAATAGTAGGTTACAGCTGTGAAGATGAACCATAAGAAAAAAAATAATTTATGAAAATGTTTATATTAATATTGTAAAATCATTCCTTTTGAATCATTCATACTAGTTGGTTCTTTCCAATGATTATACAACAATAGTTTATGTATTAGAGAGCAAGCCGATTAATGTGATCACATCGGGACTCGGAGTTTTAGATAACAATAACTGATTGATATAAATCTACGGTGAAACCATCGTTCGGTTGCAATAAACTGTTCTTTTTTTATTTCTTCGCAAGTTCTTCCACTTTCTGGTGCATCAACGGGCATCTCCACATGCATCATGTTCAGAGACATTAGCGAACCTGAGTTTCAATGAATATTCCATTCATCTTTCCCAGTGGGATTTCTTTTAATGTTAAAATTGTTATTTTTCATTGCAGTTTCTCCTATTTACATTTTTTTATTTATGAAAAACTGGTTATGAAATGTGTAATCGTGCTGCTGCATTCCACTGTCTTATTTCCGGCAACCTATCTGTTCCAAACTGTCAATTATTACTTTCAAGGTAAGATTATGTCCCTTTTTATGTCAGTTATGGCAAAGAGGTGGAATAGAACTAAGTTGGCTGCTGCCAACCAGTCAGCAGAATGTTAACTTACGTTAGAGAGAAAGAGAGAGAGAGAGAGAAGATGTTTTTCCAATGGAGTTTTATACGTCCGGCCCGTTTTTTTCGAAAATGAAAAAAATATCCGAATTTTAACATTATCCGTGATTCCAATAAGCCGTGTGCACTGTATAATTTTATAATTATAGTATATAAGTATATAATTTTATCTTTTCAAGAGTAACTGTTTCTTTTCATTGGCATAAGCATTAGGTCAGATACATAACCAGGTCATTAAATGCCCGTCAGACATATAAATACAATAACTCTATCCCAAATTGAGAATTGACGCACTTTCAGATATGCACTTTAGTTTTAATACTTCTACTTTCCCACAAAACATTTTCTTGTGGAAAATGCCTCTCTGGCACAAAAGGATGCATTAACTTGTTACTTCACACGACCATACTTGTCGTCCGACAAACAACAAGGTATTCTCGTTTAAGCTATTTGTCTCAACGGCAATGTAGAATAAAACAAGAGTTACACATTTTGCTTTACCCTTTCACCATATACATTTAAACATTTCAGTTTCATTGTGTTAGGTTCCGACTCATCTAATATTCTTAAATTAACAGGAGGAAAACTGAAAAACAGAACTGTATCTTTCTTTTCTTCTGCTTTTGGGCTACAAGTATGTTGTGTTCACCTTGGCCTTTCGTTCTACCGATAAAAAAACCAGCATCGAGCTTCTTGGTGGTTGAACAGAATGTTTTTCCGGAGAGTTTTCTTCTACTTCTTCTTTTATGTATAGGCCAATTCCCTGGTAATTACGTACAATTAGTAAGTTCCGTAAGCCCTCGAACGCATTGAACAGAGGGGATCGTTAATTCTTTCAAACATATGTCTGTTCTTCCAATTCATTCCATTATCTTTCCACTCACTTCTTTGGATTTCATCCACTTGGTTCTTATTTTTTCTTTGTTTTTTTTTGTGTCAGCTCTTGTTTCTCATCATTTAGAAAGCATTTTACTGTTGCTTTGAATATGGTAATTTTACCGATAGTTAGAAGATGTAGTAATTTGTGAAACTCGTCTATTTAGGAATCGATATTGGCAGTTGCAGAAATCTAAACACAGGAGCCAAACAATTCAAATAGCTGGATACGGTATAAATCAAATAATTTGTTACACCGCCTAACTGTTATGTGTAGTGTTAGTCTCTTTGATATTACAATGATTTTACTTTTTGCTGCCGAGATTTCCATGATAAGTATCACTGCGGAGTGGTAAAATTTTTGTGTAGTTGCCTTTGCAAAATATGTTTACTATATTCTATCAGAATTACATGATCTGTATCTATATACTAATACCTGAGTTTAATTTCTTCATTTTCATTTTGTTTCATTCCCCGCCAGCTTCCTCTTATAGCGACTAGGTTATTCATTATCAAGTATAATATAGGACTTAGGCAGTCTTCTTGTCTTATCCCAAGTTTATTCATATTGACATTGTTAAACCCTTGTGCATTACAAACTTCACCGCTATCACTCATATAATTACTGTAAACATTTTTTTAGTTCGCCTTTAATGGAAGTTATAATTTAAAAAATTCGAAATTTCACCGATAAACTTGTAAAACATTTTTAGCACAATTAAAACCTACTGTATCTAAATTAGCGGAAGAAATATCAGTTATGCACAATACAAAAATGGAGCGATAAAATCTATCATTTTGTCTTAATAAGTTTAGATTTTGAAAGATTCGCATTTAAAATTTAGGCTGTATTGCGTGCTTGCATTATTATTTGTTCCAGAGAGTTGCGTGTTAGGTATTCTGATTATGTTGCGTGTAGAACATCAATGCAATGTTTCAAGATTAAAAAATACGAAAAGGTATTAACGATAGGAATTTGCCATAACGAAAGTCTTCTGTGTAAGCAGTAGAACGTATGATGAAATTTCGGCACTTCAAATACTTGATTCATCAACATCGTAGAACTAATAATATTTACCTTTATTCCAAATGTCAATAACATAAAACCAAAATGTTTAACAGAACCACTCTGAAATTTCTAGCCAAAAACAAAATTATATTAAAATCTGTAAAATAGCAAACGTTCTCTTTACTACCAATTAAGATAAACCTTCTGTAATGTGGATTTTCTTATTTAAAAATGTGATTGCTTTTATTTAATTTATTGGTCTCTGATTTCTCACCAACCAACTCAAACCAACTTTCATAAAATTCTTCAGTATCAAAATACCGTAAAATTAAATGGAATATAAGACAATGAAATGTTTACTTTTAATGACATTTCCTCTCAATTAAATCAATAAAATACCCATTTAGAATTTAATATTAAAATAAACAACGGACAATGACGCTTAATGAAACACTGCAATTATTTATAATTTCGCGTCAACTGATTTAAAATTCAATTGAAACCAGTAATGTAAAACCTTTAATTTTCTTGTAGAGAATTTCCTCGTATCCAATAACAGCAATAAGTCGTAAGAGCAGCAGATTTAACACCAGCGCTACTGGGAGATTTCTGTTTAACGACATAATTGGAGTTATTAATACGCTAACTGGAAGCTTTTACGGTGGAGGAGAAGATGACGACGTTGGGACATATAGGAACTGCACTTGTGGTAATGAATATACAGATAAATAAACTTGAGTGGTTCTATTCTGAAGGTAGCTATGAACGTCGAAGAAACTGTCGCCTTTAGGATATTTACTAAATAGTTACAATCTTAGTGTGAAATAATACCTTTACCAATTTTTAGAAAGGTCCGTTTCATCATGTTTAATTTTTTATATGCAGGCTGTCATTTGGAAAACGCATAATGTTTTATAGGAGCCCTAACAACTATATGTTCAGACAGTTTTCATAAATAAATTTTTTTAAGGAGTCTTACGAATATTACACATTTCTTAACATAATACAATGTTGTAAGACCTGTTATCGTTTTTAGTTAAACCATTTTACTATTTTTTATGTGTTTCTTACTGAAAGATAAAAAGAGGAGGAATTAACTGACAGTTAAATATTCGGATGTTATCTTTGTAATTCCTTTTATACAAAGCAGGATGGTGTAAACACTTGAAGTCACTGCCGCAGTGCTTTGTCAGGAGCAAGTTCACACGAAACTTAAATACGGTAATTATTATGGCTCGTGGAATAGCAACAACCTAAAACATACGAAAGTTATAATACAAAAATACCATGAAGGTAAATTTCCGAAGATCTGAATATGGCAAAGTCTACGGTACGAAAACATCATCCAGAAATATGGGTAAACGCAGCATTAATATCTATGGTAAAAGCACTAGTCGGCCCCGTTAAATAATGTCTCGAAATAGTAGACTTCTTGTCAAAATATGTAAAAGTACTACATGGTCAACTTTGGGTGAGATAACAGCTTGCTGGAATATGAAAGCAGGCTTGCATATTTCACAGGGATACTGCAGGAAGTGACATGAAAAATCTGGACTTAGCTTTTACAAGATAGGTTTTCAGTAACTTAAATGTAATATTGAATCAACCGTTTCACAGACTAAAGAAAAACCACTGTTAACAAAACTGCAAATGAAGAAACGCTTGGCTTGGACAAGGACAATGGCATCTTAGACAGCAGAGGACTGGAATAAAGTTATCTCTAATTATGGGTTAAAATTTGATGTGTGCGTAGGTGATTATCGGAGAGGAGTTATAAGGGTTAAATCTGAAACTTTTCACAAAAATTGTCTTAAGCGCACCGTCAAATTTGCTCGGGGGTGATGGTTTGGGGCTGCATGTCAGCAAAAGGGCTGGAAACTCTACAGTTCGTAAATGAGACTGTTAATGCTGATAAGTACAAAACAATTTTAGAGACTAGCTTACTGCCTAGCATCCAAAAATTACTCCCAGCGTATAATTTCATCTGCTAGACGGATGACGCATTTTGTCAGGCTGCTAAAACAACTACAAAATGGTTAGCAGTTCTTAATATTAAGATAATGGATTGACCTTTAAACAGTCTCCTGACCTTAATTTTATTAAGCCGTTGTGGCATAAGATGAATTAGCAGTTGAGGGATAATCCACAACGTACAATTCCCTATCATAGCAGAAAACTACAAGAAATTTGGGATTCATTTGCAGATGAGTGCCAAAGACTTGTGAATACTATACCAAGAAGAATCGAGGTAGTTATTAAATGGAAATGGGATGTTACTCTGTATTAGAAGAAAAAAAGCGTCCGAACATTTAGTTGCCAGATAGTTCTAGAGCTATTTGCTATAATTTAGGCTATAAGTTAAATTTGTTAGTATAAAACTTTAATCTGCAAAATATCCTTATTGTATACATTTCTTAAAAAATATATAGTAACAATTGCTACTGTAGAAAAGAAAATTACTAACTGTTTTTCAATAGCTTTTCAATAAGGTATTACAAGGTGCGTGTTACGATTTGTAATTTTTTGTTGAGGTAGTCTAAAGGGTTGCATGGGGAAGGTTGCCTTATGAGCCACGATGATTCCTCTGTCATGTTGTACAAAAGGTTTCTAGAAATTTTCAGCACCTCTTCTACTTTCAGAGATATAACACATCGTATGTTTTCAAAATGACACCCTATATACGTGGGTTCTGTATTAGAATCCTCAAATACTTAAAGCACGTTAGAAATTATTTTAAATCAAATAATTATTTATTTAATTGCTATTGAAAGACTTCATTTAATCAATAAATAAAATACATTGTAATATTCTTGAATAATCAATATTCATTAAAATTCTCTTTTAAATGTTTAAATCTACGCCAAGTCGCTAACTAAATTCGGTATATAATAAAGTCATTAAATATCATAAGAAAGTATTAACGAACACACCAATTAAAAATTTTGGTATCGACGATTTCGTTTTCCTCGATTGTATCAAAAAGATTATTTACAGAAGGTCATGATTGAATTTAACTAAAGTCGAGTTATATTGTTATAAAAAACCACTTTAATATACATAAAATTCAATTATAGTTCTGCATTTTTCTTATAATTTTGAATCTCAAAAATCTAAAAAGCCCTTTCGCTAGAATTATTCCTAGTCTACGTTTGTCAGTTTTCTAATGTTTATGTTTTACTATGAGAATAGCAGTTTTAAGTAATCTAACTTACAACTATGCTACTCACTCTCCTGCAAATGGTAACTCTTCTACCCAATAAATAAACTATCGAATGTAAAATATGAAATATAGGGGAGTTCAGGTAAATCGAAGATATTTTTAAACGCATGCCATAACTCTGTATACAACGATAATATAGATTCCTGTGTCAGTTGACAACTAATTGTCAGAGGTTGTAGTAGCAAACAATGATTAATTTTCGTTTGATGTCATTGTTATATTTCCATCAACATAAAAACAGCTGTTACGATGTTTTAAAGTAATTATGGATTATTTTCATGATTGTCTTGCTTTTATTATTGCAGAATAGAACAGTATTCATTAATAATCAAATATTTGTTACATAAAGGAAACAAAATTAATAAAATGGGACTACCCACTACAGAACTGATACAAAGAATATCATGATGAGTTTTCTAATACTTCAGATGACTATAAACAATTCATAGAAATGCTAAAGGCTAAACCGATAGATATGTAAAATTCTTATCTGAAGAAAATTGTTAGAAAAAAGGAATGTACCGGGCGACTACTGAAAGGTACTATCAATACTGCTACAGATATATCAAAAAATACTTCTATATCTCCCATTTGTGATTGTTTTCACACAACATATCCATCGTGATGGTAGACATTTCTAGTATATGTTCCAATAAACTACTTTTACTAATTTGTGATAGGGTTCTGTTAGAAACACTGTCGTTTATGTAAGTGAGGTTATATGTACGCTTCAATAACCTATGGCATGTCTTCACGTAAAAATAAGTTACCGCCCACATAACATATCCATCTTGATGGTAGAAATTTCTAGTATATATTACAATAAACTACTCCTATTAACTTGTGATATGGTTCTGTTAAAAACACTGTTGTTTATGTAAGTGAGGTTATGTGTACGTTTCAATAACCTATGGCATGTCTTCACGTAAAAATAAGCTACCGCCCACATAACATATCCATCTTGATGGTAGACATTTCTAGTATATATTACAATGAACTACTCCTATTAACTTGTGATAGGGTTCTGTTAAAAACACTGTCGTTTATGTAAGTGAGGTTATGTGTACGTTTCAATAACCTATGGCATGTCTTCACGTAAAAATAAGCTAACGCCCACACAACATATCCATCTTGATGGTAGACATTTCTAGTATATATTACAATGAACTACTCCTATTATCTTGTGATAGGGTTCTATTAGAAACACTGTCGTTTATGTAAGTGAGGTTATGTGTACGCTTCAATAACCTATGGCATGTCTTAACGTAAAAATAATTTACCGCTCACCTACCTGACCCCTATTTCTAACACCCATTAGTTGTATGCCAGGGGAATGAAATAGTGTTTAGTGTAAACACGATAATTCATGCCTGCCAGTGCCTGTTTTTAATGAAAAAAATATTTTTTTTTTAACAGTAGCTAAAGTGCTAATTTTATATGCTTCATATTTCACTTGACAGGCATAAAGCAAAACGGAAAACAGATGCTAAAAAATTGACAAATCGATCGATAAGATAATTCCAGGAACAATTCTTACAGTTGTGTGAATATTCTAATCAATAATGATATAATAAAGCCTAACTGCCTTGTTTGCTTTCATTTCTTACCAAACAACTAGATTGCACCCTCCTCTGCCATATTATTTGTTATTGCTATTGTTACATTTTTTTTATTTGAAAACACTAGAAGCATTTTTGTTTAATATCCTTACAAAATAAAAAGATAGACAAACTGCCCAAAATTTTGTCATTGCTTACATATGCGAAGTGTAGCACTGATTTACACACCACAGGGATGTGCATGTAAATGTGTACGTTGCTGTCCTAACTATTTCAGAGCTAACGGTCACAGAGATTATGTGTAGATAAAAAACTACTATATCCGTCCATAATAACATTCATAAGTTTGTATTTCCCAGAATGAAACATTTTATAGAAAAAAAGCTTTTCTTTTGTTAAACAAAGTTAAAGTTTCTTTAAGTTTTTTTTATGTAAAATGTATTTGACATATCGAAACGAATAACGATGCAAGATTTTATGTTTGAGTAATTTCAAGATATCACTGATTTTCCTAGAAAGGGTAGTTTAATTTCTTTAATGTTCTTATTAACGTAAAGAAAACGTACAAAATAACAGATACCGACACCTATTAATGATTTAAATCTGAAATAATTAGAAAAGCAAGGAATTATCGTTGAAATACATATTGTGAGTTATTTAATATACCGGAGCACTGGAAATATCTTGCTTTTCTATAAGACACAGAAATCGTGCAACCTTTAAAAAATGCAGAAAATATTACGCAGGTTTAACGTGAATTCGCTTTAAGACACTATTTATATCATTTATCTTATCCAACATGTGATGTTATACATAACATGTCAACTAAATTATTAAACAAATATAGATCATATGCAACAGGAATATAGATCATAATTTATTATTACTAATCGAAGATAAAAGGTGTTAATTTTTAAAACATCTCTCCAAACGGAGAAAGAATTGTAAGCAAATCTTTTGCGATTATTATGATAGCCGTAATATAGTAAAAACCAGATTTACTGATTAGCAAGGATGATGTCTGATATTCATTAATTCATTAATTGTTATGTTATAACGTAGTCACATTTACACACACTAATTTAGTTAAGTTTTGACTCGCCTTTACTTGTTTGTCGCAAATCAAACTTGAATCGAAGTTTTTAAAAAGGCGTAAGGAAGTCAATTGAAACATTGCGATTTGATAAAATGATGATACAAATTATTGAATGCTATAAATGTGCAGTAAATTTAATCATCTGAAACGAAGAGTTTCCTTCAATTTTGGTAAAGAAGTGACTGATTCTAGAATGCGGTATAACAAATCAAGAAAACAGAATCGTAGGTGGGCGTCCCACGG
The DNA here is from genome assembly GCA_014611495.1 of Limonius californicus. Lineage (NCBI taxonomy): Eukaryota > Metazoa > Arthropoda > Insecta > Coleoptera > Elateridae > Limonius > Limonius californicus. The sequence continues at coordinate 14,646 of JABXWE010018996.1, forward strand.
GAGTAAATCGTTATCCATGGGTCGCAAGGATAGTTTACGATGGGCTCTTTCACTGTGGGGGATCTGTAATTACCAAAGACTTTGTCCTAACAGCTGCCCATTGTGTGCGAAGGTAAACAAACATATGTAGAAATCGTAAAATATACACGTAAAATTTAATTACTCGTTTGCTTCAGGTTAAAAAGACAAAAAATTCGGGTAATTCTTGGAGACCATGACCAAACAACAACCGCGGAGGCTCCTGCAAAAATGCGTGCCATTGCAGCCATTCTACAAAACCGCAATTTCGACGCCGATTCCTACAACCATGATATTGCTTTACTTAAACTTAGAAAGCCTATAGAGTTTTCTAAAAATATTAAACCCGTTTGCTTACCCAAAGGTGAGATTTTATGTAGATGTTAACATCAAACTCTTAGCACTTCATTATCTTAAGATTTTATACTTTACTACTGTTACCAGTCGTGTCTGCTTTATGCACGAGTAAAACTTTATATACATAAACTAACAAGCACCAGATGTTTAAATAAAATTATAATGTTCAAGTACAGACACCTTTACATGAATCATTATTAATAGTAGCGTTCTTTTAGGTGGAGATCCTGCAGGAAAAGTAGGAACAGTAGTGGGCTGGGGAAGAACCATGGAAGGTGGAATGCTTCCCAGTATAGTTCAAGAAGTACAAGTACCAATTCTAACCCTTACTCAATGCAGAGCGATGAAGTATAGGGCTTCCAGAATTACATCATACATGTTATGTGCAGGCAAAGGAGCAATGGATTCGTGTCAAGGTGACAGCGGAGGACCTTTGGTTGTTCCTTATGGAGATAAATACGAGATTGTTGGTTGGTATTGATCCGTGCTAATATTGCTATTAAAAACACATCTCATAACCCAAAAGGAAAAATGAGACTCTTTTCCTTAAGTATTTTTCTGAATATCCTAATTATGTTACATATTTTACGTATTTGATGTTATAAAATCTACAAATTTCATTCTTTATTTAGTATTTCAATTTTCAATATCCTTCATTGTTATTTCGTTCTACAAATACCAGGTTAGCTAACAAATCATTATTAAAAATCTCTCATCATATTATGGTAAGTGATTCAAGGCACTATCGCACAAGGTATTTGTTGAATCGAAAATGGAGGAAGTACTGCTCACGTCTCTATCAACCTATATTTCCGGAAATCTGATTTCTATAGTGATTGCAGCAGTAGTAGTAGTAGTAGTAGATTGTAGTGATTTTGGGCAGACTAGTTATAATTGGTTAAACCGTCCCAGTCAAACTGACTAACTCGTTAAAAACATATTTAAAAGAAGCTCATGTTAGATGCTCTCTATATTATTAAATATAACATTATATCAAACAGTAATATAATTTTCCAACGACTGAACCATTCAAACGCTCGTAAAACGTTTACTAGAATTAATATAGAAAGAAAAATAATTTTCTATATGATAAAAAATTTGCCACTCTTAAATTTCTCTGTGTTTACCAGGAGAAATAGTGCCCAATCGGACAAAGAAGATAATTTTTATTTTGTATAATAATCCCAGATGGAGTCTTTTAAATGATCATCTGTAGCAAAGCGACACTCTCGAAGATTACTTTTTATATTCCTAAACAGATAGAAATCAAACGGGGCCGAATCAGAACGATAAACTGGATAGTATAGCTCAATAGTACCGCATTATTGCAGAATTGGTTTAATTTTGACGTCTTTATGCATTGTTTGCATTGTCATAAACAAAGAACAACCTTATAGTAAATTTAAGCGTTTTTCGACAATAGCTGTTCGCAGCTGATTAGAAGTACTACCTTAAATCTTTGCAGTAATTTTAAAGGCTTTGCGCACATATTCAATCAAAATAATACCTTCAATTTCCTAAAAGATGGTTATGATAAGTGTTCCGGCTGAAGATTGTATGTGAACTTCCTTTGTATAAGGAAAGCTTCTATGGAAACTCTCCAATTTTATGTCAGGATCCTACTGATGTACCCAAGGTATGTCACCGGCCACTATTTGCGTGAAAAAATCAAGATTACCTTCCAAAAATTTCACTGTTCCGATAAGTTCGTGTCTACGCATTCTTTGCTTTGCAATCTGAGAACCCACCTTGCTGAAACCATACCCATGCCAGTTTGTGGTGCAATATTTTTAAAATGTAAGCTGTGGAATTTTTAATACCGTAGCAATGGTGGAAACTGAAAACGATTCCCAAGAATCATGAGTTCCACGTTTTTGCGCATTTCAACACTGATTATTATTATTATGTAATTTTTGCACCCAGTGAAACTGTTTTGACCAAAATCTAAAAACCGTCATCTCCATACACCGAAATCATATGTTCGCTGATGTTCCGATTTCGAAAAGCTCATTTTAACACACAATACACTTTATCAAATAAAAAGTAACCGCCAAATTTCTGGTCTAGAACATTATTTATATGTTATTTAAATATGAAATGAATGTCAAAATTGCAATTTTATTATTTAATCACGATATGCAGTGAAACATAAATTTCGAATTTAAATATGATATTATAAGATTGATATCAAAATATGTTTTATCATATTCTTTGTAAATACAATTAAACCTAGATCACGCAATCAAACATTTTTGTTTAAGAGGGGTCAATAATATTATAAATACAAGATTCACTAATAATATGAAAAAAGGGAGACATCAACAACTTTTCTTTCTTACTGCTGGCCACCGGCCTTTTCTGTGGCACGTGTTTCTCTTCGCATAAATGTAGGAACGCCCACACAACAACGTATAAATTGGCGTAATAATTTTGTATTCCGAGGACTTCATATGAACTCTATGGATTGTGGAAATGGCAGAACGAAAGATATGTTCCATATTATGTACTTAATCCGATAAGTTACATTGAAAGTAACGGTTTTTTTATCTGGATGGACATCACCATGAATACTGCTAAATGGATTTTTAATTGGATCCCAGCATGTACATAAAACATACTTTTTCGACATACTTATCATCATGCTCCTTCCATAGGTTCAAATTATATTTTAATACACTATGGTGCAAAAATTCTAAAATTGCTTGAACTTGCGTTAGTAGACTGGCCAGCAAAATTCTAGAAGACCCTAACCCGATACATGTTAAGACATCGGTTGCGGAATGGTGGAATAGTTCCGACAACACTTGATAAGCTTTATTTTAATCTTCCAGAAAATATGCACGACATCCCACAAGACAATGTATACAAATTTATCGACAATATGAATGCATTCGAGAGATGATATAAGAAACAGGTGGCAATTTTAGATGTTGTTTTAGGTTTTACAATGTTATGTTCAATTACTTATTTGTCTCTTCAGGTTTGTTTGCGCCTTGTTTTGCAGTTATGGCTATTTACGAGGTGTGTTCAATTGATCCCATCTTGCTTTATAAAAAATTTATTCAACAATTTAATTACAAATAACTACCGTCACAGTGAAGGCACTTATCCCATTGTTTTACTAACCGACCTATACCCTGCTCGTAGAATTCTTGTTGCTGCTGATTGAAAAAGTCTTCCACAGCTATCTGTACTTCTGCGTCAGACTCAAAATGCCGACCTTTTAACTCCTTTTTCAGTGGCCTAACAATATGGAACTCGCAAACCCTCCACTTCATTCGTTGAAGATTTTCTTTTACCACATTAGCAACATGAGGCCTAGCATTTTCGTGCAGCAAAATGACCCCACACGTAAGTTATCCTTCTTATTGCTTGATGAAGCTCGTTCAAAGTTTCATTGTACAGATTTACATTGACATTTACTCCAGGTTCCTTAAACTCTATCAACAAGGGTCCTCCATGATCGAAAAAAAAATATTAACATCACTTTGCCTGCAGAAGGTTGTGCTTTAAACTTCTTCGGTGGTGGGGAAATTGAATGTTTCCACTGCATCGACGATAACTTACTGGATGGCTCGTAGTAATGGCACCAAGTTACGTCACCAGCAACTATGGACGGAAGAAAATCATCACCATTTTGCCTATAGTCTGTGAGATGTAGCACAGATAAGCCCATTAGCAAGCATTTTTGTTCATTAGACAAGAGACGAGGAATCCATTACGAACAAACTTTGCTATAACTCAGATTACGAACAATATTATGGATAGATCCTACAATCGCACAAACAATTTCTGAAATTTCTCTAATTGAAAGTCGAGGATAATGCCTTCCACACATGCCATATTGTTTTCTGTTAATGCAGTACACTGTGCACCTGGTCGCGGCTCATCCATCGTCCCCTCTTTTCTATTCTTAAATTTTCGGCACCATTCTTTCACATTTGGGTACGCAAGACATGCATTTTCATACCCTGCTTGCATTCGCATATAATCTGCAATGGCTGCACACCCTCAGCACATATAAATTGAAAGACTGCACGCTGATCAAACTTTGACGGATTTTCAACAACAAACGCCTCGTAATTCTGATGTTGTAGTACCATTACCTAAAATAAGCAACATAACGGTTAATTATATTTTGAATTGTTATTATCACATATTTTTTTGTAGCTCACTGTACTTACGAAACGAGACTAACTGCGCAAACGTTTACAATAATTTAAGACTAGTTAGTAAACCATCATTCTTTTCGTTTCAGGGATTGTTTCTTGGGGTGTAGGATGTGCTAGACCAGGATATCCAGGAGTTTACACCAGAGTAGCAAAGTACGTAAACTGGATAAAAGCTAATGTGCAAGAATCTTGCTTATGTAGTTGAAAATTATTGGTTTTCCTATATAATTTATTTTATTTATTTAACTTTCCGGTTCAATAAAATGTACTTGTTTTCTGATAATTTATTATACATGTTTGTTCTAAACTGAAATAAAAATTTTAAGTATATACATGCGTAATATATTCATTTACAATTCAACTTCTGTTACAAATCTTTTTAAGAGGCGATTAATTAATATAAATGAATACTCACACACACTATACACTAAATTAAGTTTTCTGCAATTTAAATTTTCTAAATTAGCTCAGTAAAGCTACTTGTTAAACAACTTGCTTATAATTTTTTGTATTTATTGGTAATATGTCAATTAATTTAATTGCAACGGCCTTCGTTTTACGTTTCCAATTGACCACGAATCAGATTCGAGGGCAAGTTTTACATACATTGAAGTCTCTTATAAATCAACTTATTAAATTTATTTCGTTTTTGTAAATGTTTACCTAGTTATTTCATAGCAACATTTTATTTACTCGCTTTAAATAGAAAATGACAGTAGAAATTACCTAATCGTCTAGATTTCAAAATTTTCAAATAGTCGTTCGAAGATTCGTATCTTGTGGTTTTTTCAAATGTAAGTATAATTTATAGGTTCGTTGCTTAATTTTGCAATGAAATCTCTCAATGAACTGTTTTATTTGCCACATAAGTAGTAAATTATTGTCCTGCACAACTCTTAATTATGCTAGAGACTAAGATACTGCTCCTTGCAGTGGCTTTTGATGTGGGTATACAAGAATGGAGTACTAAAAATCATATAGACTCAAGAAAACCGGTATTGGAAATCGTCTACAGTCATACCATCATGCTAATTAGGAGCATAAAGACATTCTGAAAGCGAACAGGTTTCAATGTCAATGGCCCCCAAAAGAACAACAACTAGAAATTCATATAAATTATAACACCTACTACGAATCGAAATTAGTAGATATTTGGTAGATGAAACACTGACCTTCACGAAATCGTTTCAATAAATAGAATATATTTAGAATTCCAAGAACTCTTCTTCGGAAGAAGTTTCTACCTAATCGGTCAAGAATCTAAACGAAGATTAAGTTAATGGTAGGTAAGCATTAAGACACTCAAAACAAGCTGATTTAAAAAAAACTAAAAAAAATCCTAAGAGTAAATTCCGAGCAACAAAATTTTGAAACCTTTCCAACTTAACTTTCACAGGTCCTAGTTAAGATTTGGATGCACCAAAGCAAATTTACCAATGTAAATACCTTTAGCGACTCAGTAAACACCTATTCTGAAATAAAATTATAATACAAACAACTAATTTAGTATGCAAACACCTTAAAACAAACCAACCGAAGAAAAAGGTGTCGTAAATTAGATTTAACGACCGCTGAACAAAACCCGAAGAATTTTGAGTATCATCGCTTAGCAATTTGAGTCTTTGAACTGTTTGACATTGTTGAGTTCGTCCAGTTTCGATGCTGTTCTGACAGTTGTTGACCAGAAGCTGCTGGTGCGGCAGTAAATTCCGGTGCGAGTGAAGAAGGCACACTCGCGTGTGTGCTTCTTTTAGTTACTGCACTTGCTTGGGACAATTACAATTAATTAAGTGAAATACTGCCCAATTATGGCATCCTCGTCCAAAAACTGGTTACTGCTTACTCTGTGGGCGGTTTTATTCCTGGAGGATGCAATGGTGAGTGACAATCAGAAAAGAACCATAAAGAGGTAGCAAAAAGTGATTACTATTTTCTAAAAAAATTTACTTAATAAATTAAGTTAAACTATTATTGAAGTTATTGATAAATTATCTAAATTAATCTGAATATTTTATATGTTAACTGTTTGCTTTGAATGTTCGAAGTATGAATACATAAATTTAAAATTTTTAACATAATTGTAACTGTAAGTTTTGTCAACTTCAATGGCCAAGTGTGTAGGCGCATAGTTTTGTTTTACATTAATTCCATCACATACAACATGTTATGGTCAGTAATACGGTTCATTGTGTTAGGGTCTCACCTAGCATGTATTCAAACAAACGTGTAATGAATTACCGTTACTCATTTCAATACATTACTTTTGTGGTGAGATTAATAACAACATTAAGACAAATTGGTATAAAAACAAAAAAGAAACAAAGCCTTCGAGCAACTCTTGTTTACTTCTGAATTACAAATCTACAGCTTACAGAAAAATCATGTGGTAACCAACTTTTTAAGAAGTTTAATCGGCCGTATATTTACAAAACTGTTCTACTGCTGTTTAATTACATGGACTAAAAGATAAAATGTTGTAATCCAGTAGATATAAAAATTTAACTGGTTGTAAGGATAAAATTTGATATCAAACATCAACATATAGTTGTCAAAGATATTAAAGCAGATCCGGTAATCTGAAATTAAAAAAACATATACCAGTCCCTTAGTTGAAGAGCTACCTTCCCCCAAAGATTCAAATAAAATAATAGCAATTACTTCAATACAGTCGCAGCAATTACATTTGTTAAAATTGTTGGTATTACTTCTCTAGTTTAATTTCGGATGGTGTTGCGTGTTTTGATTTGCGTTTTGAATCCTTTTTTCTTCAAACTATTATCCTTTCTTGTAGAACGCAAAAAAGATAGGTATTTTAATACCATGTGGGGTAAACGAGCTCTATTCAGTATGTGAAAATACTTTAGTGAAAATAGAAATCTTACATTTCAAAGCGTTTTCGAACCATATTGACGAAACTTGCGTTATTATTTCGATGCCCTGAATATTTAACCCACATAATATTAAATATCCGAATTTTCAACATATCTTAACTTTAACATACAAATTTAATTATATACCTCGAAAACGTTTATGGCAAACGTTAACATATTAATAACTTTACAAAATACACACAAACGTAAAATTATTGAATTTAATTCAATTGTATCTCTAGCTACCATTTATATAACAGTGGAAAAAACGTTTTAGTGGATTTAAATAAGTTGTTTTCACGGTGTCTATCGTCCAAGTAGTTAATGCTTAGAGGCCAGTACTACACTATAACTTGATAGTTCTATTTTTCAGTAATTTAATTTATTGTGTAAAATATAACCTGTTTTCATATAATCATAGAAAATGAAACTATTCGAAATCCGCTTTTTCTTTTAGATTTGTTTCGAAACTGAAGCATAGCGGATATTTCCATTTGTATTTATGAAAGGTTGGCTTAAGGAACTTTTCAATATTTTATGGAAGTATATTAAACATCCACTATATCCTAAGGTCTGCTTATTGTTTTACTTAATGCAGTACCTTGATACTCCGTAACCCAACTAATTCAAATTTGCAAAAATCCTAATTGTGTTGTCATTCCTCTAATCTAAACAACCTCCAGCAATCCAAATAGCAGAACAGTCTTTAAATATATTTGTATGTTTCATTAAAAAGTGGTAATCTCAATTTTACAATAAAAAAAAGTGTTATATCTTCAGCGCTTTTATCATTTATTTGAATATTAAACCACTGAGTATATGCCTAACAAAGTTCGCTTTCAACATAATGATTGACAATACATTTCCTCCTTTGTAGGCATTTACAACTGAGAGAAATGTAGGAAAGAACATCTTCACTTCGAATTTTGGACCCTACGCGAACCATCCGCCCCCAAGACATGACACACCACATTCTCCATGCAGTTGCTGTAAGTATTATTTTTCAATTGTATTTTGAAATATACTTACGGGAGTTATTACGGAGGTATCACCCTCTCAATGAATCTAAAATTATTACCTGTGGGATATTGCAAAATCTTTTATATTGAGGTAGCACAGAATTGGTTGTTAATACGGTTATGTTGCATTTGGTTCACCGACTGCAGTTGTGTAAGTATTATTTTTCAATTCTATTTTGAAATATATTTACGGGAGTTATTACGAAGGTATCACCCTCCCAGTGAATCTAAAACTATTACCTGTGGGGTATTGCAAAATCTTTTATATTGAGGTAGCAAAGAATTTGGTTAACCGACTGGAATGTCAAATCCTACATTTCTGGATTTTTTCTTATTGTAGCTTGCGGTGTCAGGAACGACGCGAGCAGAATCGTGGGAGGCCAAACAACAGCTGAGAATGAATTTCCATGGATGGCACGACTCTCCTACTTCAACAGATTTTATTGCGGAGGAATGTTGATCAATGACCGCTATGTGCTTAGTGCAGCTCATTGTGTAAAAGGGTAAAAAAATTAAATAATTACAGGATATGTCTAACTAAAGTCCAACATACTTTAGAGCTAAATAGAGTTTGTACTTCATAACGCGTTCATACAAAATTAATAACATAATAAAACTGAAATCCAACCTTGTAGTAACCAACTGGAAAGCTTTGCACGCGTAATATACAGAGAATTTAATGTAACCGTACTCAAATTAATAACAAATATACAGAGGTCCAAAAGATATATGTAGATACGGATATAAACCCCTACAAGAAAGTGCTCAGAAAAAATATTATCGCCGCCTCAAGTTTTCCATGTGGCCGTTATAATTTATGATCAGCATTTTAAAATTTATTTGCACATGTTAAAGTAATGAACGAGTGGCCCTTCTGCTCAAATATTTGAACAACAAAAATTGTTATCTATCATAAAACTCGTACATGTTGCGGAACGAATCGTTCTAGAGATAATTTTATACAATTGAGTTGGTGTGGATGCAAACGGTTCCTGCAGAACCAAACACACTTAAAGTTTCGATGAATATGCTTGTGGTACATTTAATCATTTATTTGTGTTTCTATACAGCGTGAACCAAAGAAACGTACCCCTGCTTACGGCCCACTTACCAAATTTTAGTGCGATAGTATTTAATTGACCGTGATTGATAAAATTTCAAATAACTCTTAAACCGTTCACTTTATCAACTTCAAACAAGAGGACCAAATTTGAAGAATACTGAATTGCGGATCCGAAAAAGTCAAACAAACAAAACACGTGAAAAATCACACTCAAAAAAATTGGAATAGAGAGTCTAAAGGAACAATGTGAAAACTAAAACTTCCAGTCCATGCATGGAAAATCCAACCAAACCAGAAAAATCCTTGTCAAAAACAAATATTTTTCATAGGGAACAGTATTTTGAAATTCCTAAAGATTTTCGAGTTATTTGCCAAAAACGATTTTCCAAATTCAACTTTGAGGGCACACTTGAAGTAGGGGTACGTTTTATTGGTTCACGTTGAATTTCTCCATCTACATTGAATTATTCAAAATGAAATACAATTACTCTGCTCTAAATTGAGTCCCTTTAAAGGTTTCCTCTGTTATTGTACAATGGTAACAGTTTTAGACTACTATTATCGAGAAATGCTTTATTACTTTACAAACACTAAGGAACAAATAAACATCGAAGAAAGCACGTTTGCTGGTCATCTACACAAGCTAATGATAGCTTTTCCCAAACAATCTAAGTAAAAAGTTGTCTGAACTGGTTCTACCCAACGTTGTAATCTTAAAGAAGAGCAATTTGTTGTGATGCCTACTTAGGAAACATGAAGTTGCATAGATGTTATTCCTGTAGGCACACACTATTAAGATAGAAGCTATTGCCGTCGTAAAAAGTATCTGCATTCTTACAAGCTTTAGTGTAAAATTCATTAAATTAAAATGACTGAGGTGTTTTATTTGGTGGCAACTCGGACTATACAGGTTACGGATTTATACAGTTTTACCAGGCAGTCAACGTTATGAAGATATAATAGAGGTTTCCACTTATAAAAATACACAGAATCTAAGAATTCATTAATTTTACCCTTATTATTGCATTTCTTTCAAGACCTACTTTTCATATGACTTTTTAGTTGCAAATAATAAGGTTAAAATGTTATTCACTCGATAAATATTTTTAATGCAATTATAAACATTGGAAAAAAAATGCAACTAACAAAACTACCCATGCCATCACTGCGAAAAGTCAGTATTTACACCTAGTCCTAGTTGTTTATGTAAAATTTTCCCGGGATTTCCCTGCTTTTGTGTTATGTCCGTTTTGTTAGCTAAAAAATTTATAAAATCCTGTTTTGATTATTAGGAAAGAAATTGTAAACACGTATTTCTCAAAATGGTTGCATACGCCATTTGACCGTTTACCGATCTCTTTTATACGTCCAGAGTACGTATGTCATTTTACTCACCTAATTATTGAGTTTAAACAGTCGTTTAAAGCAATCAATAATTTTATTTTACGCTGGTACAAGTAAATTTAAAAAATGCCTACTTTTATATACGACTATGTATTGAATTCTATGGTAAAAAAATAGTGACAGAGTCCATTCCGTTGTCTATTCCTGAAAGTTATCGGTTTTCAATTCCTGGGTTTATAAACTGTGAGCTTACGGGTTTCTAAACATCAATATGAATAAATACCACCAGTTTACAAGCAAAAACCCGGTATATTTTCTGTTATCCAATAAATTATCATTTCCAGATTCATGTGGTTTATGATCAAGGTAACATTTGGTGAACATGACCGTTGTCAGGATAAAAAGCGCCCAGAAACGAGATTTGTGTTAAGATCACTTGCTGGAGCTTTCAGTTTTCTGAATTTTGACAATGATATAGCACTTCTTCGGTTAAACGATAGAGTACCCATTACGGATGCAATTCGGCCCATTTGTTTGCCCACCAACAAAGGTAAGCAATACTACTGAAGTAACATTCTTCTTTCTCTTTCTCTATAATTCTTTCTTCCAGTTCGACGCAGGACATTTTTTCCATTGCTTGCAGTTCTGTACCATCGCCTCTACCTATTCCAGTGTTTTTTTCTTTTACACTGCATATCTGTTCTTCAGCCTCTTTTTGGGTCTCTCCAACTTCCTTTTACATTGTTTCATTATTTTTATTCTTTTTTTTTTTAATCAAGCGTTTGTCCTTTTGCACAACTGTCGACATCCAGTTGATTAACGTCCAGTCCAAACAGATCGTGGGGAACAGAATGCAAGTACTGGAGCAACCAGTACCGCATTCCTGATTTCAAAGTCTTTCTCGTGTTTTCACTTTCCTTTCATTATTTTTTGACTTCTATTACTTGTTTCGGCAGTCGATCGCTTGTCTTTCTGCACAAGTTTCCATGTCCAGTTGTTTAACTTCCATAAAAAGCTTGTAGAACTGAATAACAGTACTGGGGGAAACAGTGTATTTCAATTGTGCAAACTGTTTCTATATTTTCTCACCTTAATTTTTTACTCTTTTCTGGCTTGTGTTACCTGTTCTATCAGTAGCACGTTTAACATTCTATACACTTGTCCAAACTATTTTAGTGATTTAACTCCCCTCTTTTATCTTGCTAATACATTATTGCATCTATTGTAATTAGTTACACCTGTGTGTTTCCTTAAGAAGTTGGGTTGGAATACTTTTATTTTAGTCATTTGTGTTCAGTCAAGCAAAGTTCACTAACGTAATGTAAGTGTGGTTCACGTGTATTTTTGTTTTATTATCTATTTCACATTTACTCACAATTATTTTGCTTTATTGGTAATAGACTTATGTAGCCTTTTTTATTCAAATTAATATTTGCAAATATATCTATATTTCCATTACACATTATTTCTACCTCTGTATTTGAACATTGTGTCGATCCGATAATTCTTTCTTCACATTTAATTTTATATTTGATTTGGCTATCAAAACTATATTGTCAACACATAAACTGTGACCATCAAGACCTTAATGTTCGAAAACTTTTAGTTTGGGAACATTTCTAACCAGATATATTATAAACAGTAACGAACTCCCTGTTTTAAACATTTGTAATTCCCACTGTTTAACTTTAATATTATATCCATACATCTAAAGCATGTTTAACCCTTTTTACATTTTTCCTGCTACACCCAGCTGCTATATTATATCCCACAGTTCATTTAACGAAATACCGTCGCGCGTCGCCTTCGGATATAAACGCTAGATGTGTTTCTGTTCCTTGTAATATTGTTTTTCTATTACATCCCTCTTCTTGTTCTTCACATCATATATGATTAGTAGCTTGTTTATTCCAGATTCCAGTAAATCTTTCCGCCGCTTTAGCAGTTTTCCCGGTGACTTTCTTCTTTTGGACAAAAAGCCTTTTGTTATTTTGCATTCTTGATATGTGACTATCCCACACACTTTACGTGGTACATTCCTTGCGATGCATATATAGTCTTGTGTTTATCTAGTTGATCTGAACATGCTTGCTTTCTCTTCTGCTTTTCTTGTTAATTTATTTTCTGTTATTCTTGTATACATTTTATTATAACTGCTGATAAGCATATCGCTGTATAATTTTCACATAGGAGTAATATTAATTCCTTTCCAATCCCTAGATACTTGGTGCCTCATTTTCCTGCTTTCCAATTTTATCGTATCAAGTGTTAATGATGTTGTTTATGTTACCTTTAACATTTTTATCGTCTTTATTGCTTATTGCTTATCTTCATAAAATATCTGTGACATCATTTTTGTTATTAACATATCTATCATTTCAAGATCTAGATTTATTTTTCTTCTCTAAGTTTCATTTCTTTAACTTTTTTCAGAACATTCTCGTAATATTTTTAAAATCTTCTTCCAGATCATTCTCAAACCTCTCTCAAATACTGCTTCCTGTCGAAACCACCTCTTTTTGCACTTTAACTGGGCACACATACCCACGTTGCTCTAGTTTTTTCTGAATATATTTCTTCTATACTTCCTTTCTTTTTTCAACTTTACTCAAATAATATTTCATGTGAATTTGTATATGCTTCACCCGAATTTTTATATTTATTTCAGATAATTTGTACGTGGGTACTAAAGGTATAGCAGCAGGTTGGGGTACATTACAGGAGGATGGAAAGCCGACATGTATTCTACGAGAAGTAGAAGTTCCTGTAATTAGTAATGACGAATGTCGAAGTACGAATTACTCCTCAAAAATGATTTCTGACAATATGATGTGTGCTGGTTTTCCTAAAACGGGTGGAAAGGATTCCTGTCAGGTAATTCTAAAAGCTTTTAGACCAAGAAATAATAACAATGAATAAGAAGAAAGATAACTAAAAATAACATTTTTAGGGTGACAGTGGAGGACCATTCGTAGCAATGAGACCAGATAAAAAATATGAACTGATAGGTAATAATTTTCAGAATAAAATAATTGAGTAGTATTCAGTATTTCATGGAAAGTATTTCCGTATTTAAACTTGGAGGGTGTTGTTTTTTCGTAATTAATTAATAAACTTTTTTTTAGGAGTGGTATCTTGGGGTAACGGATGTGCTAGACCTGGTTATCCAGGGGTTTACACAAGGGTGACCCGATATTTAGATTGGATTCTGGAAAACTCACGTGACGGTTGTTTCTGTCAAGACTGAGTTGTTGGTAACTCTGTTGTGATACATATTTAGTTAATTATTAGGCAGTTAGTTGCACTTGGTTGCAATTTACTATTACTACAGATTGTATTGGAAGTACTTTGTACGCCAAAAATTCTGTATTAATTATTTGTATTTAATATTTATAATAACACTAATATAAAATACTAATGAAAGCAAACTTCGCGCCAGAAATTACATTTACGTAAATAATTTTTATTGCTAGTGTTAATTAGGTGTAGCTTGTATATCGAATTTGGGAATATTTAATTAGTTAGTACCTATTGTAAAACGAAAAATACTCCAAAGTTATTTGTAAGAATTTAAGTGTTATATTTTTGCGTTTCAATTTGATTTGAAAATTATATCAGACCAGTAGTTAGATCTTGTTGTTAAGAACAACAATTATTATTCAACTCAATTTGTAGGAGAAGCATGAGACTTCTAATCTAACGTTTAGTAATTATTTAATTACTTAATTAACAGTAACAATTTAGTAACGTAGATTATTTTTAAATAATAATTTTCATCTGATTAATGTTATTATAGGATAGGGTACGTAAATATTTAAATACTTCTTATTAGCTAAAGCAAATGCATACGAATGCGCGCAGATATAAATAATTAACACATTTTAGGTCAATATGATAAACTGTATAAATTGACAGACAATTGTGTTGATGAACTTCGATTTACGAATAAACGAAAGTTAAGCATATAGACGACTTTTCATTTCTGAGATATTAGGGAGCGTTTCAAAAATCACGTTGAAACTCTGTATTATATTAAACAGCAAATCTAAACATATAAGAAAAAGATATATCTGATAATAAAATTTTAAAAACTCGCACTGTAGCACATAGCTTGAAATTATGATACATAAGCTATAGGTACCTCGATATCATAACATGAACTTCGTCGTTGAAATCACAACAACCACAACTACGATTTTATTACCTTCAAGGTTTTGTCAGAACTTTTCGTTAACTTAAAAATGAAATGGCATTCTGGTGATACTTAGTTGAATCCATTTCCTGAAATAATTTATAAATAAATATGTCATAAGTATACATACTGAAAATATTTAGTGAATAAGAGAACTGGTAAGAAATTACCAGTTCTCTACTTATGTTACTAGCACTTAATTTATTAATAAGTTAAGTACCACGCTTCTCAAGAACGACACATTTAGGTCTCTTATAATTTTTTGGTGGTAATACTGCACACGACGTTTAACCAGGTGTATAGAAAAACAATTGAAACCCATAAAATGTTAGAAGTAAGACAATCTGCTCAATTAAATTAGAAGATGTTTAAGTGAAAGACTCAAATATAAGATAGAAAAAAGATAAGCAAAGATAACAACACAGATAGCTCTTGAAATCATATTTTTCCAATAAGCTCTTCAAAGTAAAATATGAGGACAGTCATTCTAAACTAAAACAAATATTTCTTGGGGTTGCATAAGGCTCACTCCTGCACTTTCTCTACACGAATGACATGTCTCGTAAACAACCAAAAAAATGTAACTTCACGAAACTGGTGCGAAGCATCCAGTTATGATATTAGATAGAAAACTGAAATGGAAAGTATACATGATTAAAAAAAGAGAAGAACTTAACTAGAAATTTTGAAAAATGTACACCAACGAACTGTTGATAAAGTACTGGAACCGGCTTGGAGATATGGATTGCAATTATACATTCGAAATGAGGGCATTCACAAGCATCTCGACAACTCCAGTCGCTGAAGAAATCCAGCCATCTGCAGGAAAGTACGATGAAAGAATCCACCAACACCGAAATACAGAAATATTACAACTTTACACTCGTCAACCAATACGGCGTTTAAACACCATGAATTTATTTGAATTCGTGTAACTTTGCAATGCAAAAAGCAGAGGAAACAGGCGAATAAAATGTTAAGTAGATTTTGAAATTCTACATTAGTAGTGCATCCACCATACTACAAAATAGTATTAAAGACTTAGAGACAATGTGTTGATAAAGTTAGCCTACTTGCAATTGTACCTCCTACTTTAGGTGTTGAAATAAAAAAATCTATGTAATAATGTGTTGCCAATTATAGAATAAGCACTTTTATCCAATTGCGTACAAGAATCACGACCATTAAAAAAAAGTCTGTTCGTTAACGGTTGTTGTATAATTCATTGCTTTTAACTAATATTTTCATATTCGTGTGGAATTATAGCTAGTGACGGTTTCTAACATTTATTTCTTCTTTTGTATACAGGCCAATGGGTTGTTAATTCCCTACATCATATGTAGGTTCTGCAAGCATTCTTTGCGCATATGCTAGTAAAATGCTAGCCCAACACTTCGAACAGAGTACTGAAATTCCACTGTTAACAGTTGTCAAAAAAGTTCATATGACAATCGGGACCTACGGCTTTGTGTGTCCTCCAAAGCATGGCCGGTGGCATATGCTACTACATATTAATTTACTTATTCGACTACTAACCAGCGCGGACAGTTCTTCACTACAAATACTGTTTGACTGGTGTCCACAGTGTTACGCTATGAAACCGATTTTTTAGCAAGCTGGGATTTTCTTTCTTAATTTAATTTCTAGTAAAATCTTGTTTTACAGAATCATTATAAATTATTTTACTAAATTCTGTTTCCATTTATTAATTCTTGGGTTATACTTGAATCGTTAATAATTTTGGGCAGTTTTAAACCAAAAATAAGTGGACGCGACTGCCTCCCTGGACTTTCCCATACTGGAAACTGTTCATGTCATCTTTATTCAACAGTAGAGTTATTTTCCTCAAAACGGTTGTTCAAGTGCCATCCTAAAACCTTGCCTCGTAACGAACAGACTTACAAGGTTTGTAAGAACTCCCGCCAAATATCTGCGGTGCCCCTTAATTTCCTTTTAATATGCAACCAGGCATACTTCATTCTCTACTATATACGTCGCGCGGTCTAACTAGTACCGATCGCTGTTGCTACCGAGGTAAAATTTTCTAAGTCCCTGGAAATTATATTTTGTAGGGCATAAAAAATCGATTTTTTTTATTTTCGCGGAAAAAGATTCTTTGGCGCAAACAAATAACAACCGTTAGAATAAAAAAAATATTTTTCTAAAAAGAGGGGGGAGGGGGCCGGTGCGCTTACATATATCCACGAGTGTAATATTTCTTTGCATATTCATATGCTCCATTAC
This sequence comes from Limonius californicus, assembly GCA_014611495.1. Taxonomy (NCBI): domain Eukaryota; kingdom Metazoa; phylum Arthropoda; class Insecta; order Coleoptera; family Elateridae; genus Limonius; species Limonius californicus. The sequence goes on from JABXWE010018996.1 coordinate 31,925, forward strand.
GCACTGAGCGATTCAGTGAAAACCCCAGCTTCCTATCTTTTTTCGTTTATTAATTAAAGGAGTTTGAAGTTTCAAACTTCCAAGCTTCGTAGAGGGCGCCACAGGAAAATTACGGAGTTCTTCAAAAACATATCGATAGCCCCTTGCGAGGTCTATCGACATATGAAATTTAAAAAAATTCCTTGGAGCAGTTTTTGAGAAATAATTTTTTGAAAATTTCCAAAATTTTGAAAATTCGTAATTTAGGCCCCTTATAATTTTTCAAAATACTTTTTATATCACCTCATTTTACCCTTCATATACTATTCAGAAAATAAAAATCATTTGAATTGATTCATCCGTTTTCGAGTAATTGGGCGTTAAACTCAAAAATTTCAAAAAATCATAGCGCCCTTCAGTTTAAAGCTAGCGAGTTCGGCAAAAAACTAACAGATTTGTCTTATGACCCTCTATCGTTATCCGCGATAAAAGTTTCAAAATTGTAATCACGAAAACAGTGATACCAAAAAAACATGCGTAACTTCCGTTTCCGGTTTCGGATTTTTTTGAAAAGCTTATTTTTTCGATGAATTTTCGATACACCCCCGCATTCCAAAGCGCATCAAAATCGGAGCAATACTTTCGGCTGTAGGAGCGTCACATACGTACGTACATACGTACGTACATACGTACGTACATACGTACCCACCCACAGACAGACATTTTTAAAAACCACTTTT
>JABXWE010018997.1:0-19379 GCA_014611495.1 Limonius californicus
TCCATCCCATTTGTATATTGTGAACTTCAAGATGCTCTATAAATTGTTCCAAGTTGTCAGCTGCTTTTAAATCCCCACATTGAACGTAAACTCCTTCCGTTGTTGTGTTATGGAGAAAACATATCTCTGACATGGAGGACACCAGGTGGAAAGTTGTCATAGTTAAAAATAAACGAGTGGTGATCATTTTCTTCATGGCCTGGGAATTATAAATTAAATATAAAAATTACAATAATATAAAATATAAATTAAATTGTATGGATAATATTAAAATTTCAATACAAACTTTCTTTTTTCTGAAAAGCACTTATACATACCTTGTTAGATATTTAATCCAAAGCTAAATCTGCGGCCTACTGACACTGATTTAAAACTGACGTAAATTGTATTTGCAGACGCTATTCGTTACTGCAAATAAATATTTATCACTATGTTTCAATTAGTCTGTGTTTTGTTTACGTAATAATTTTTATAAATTCCAGATTGGACGTTGGACATTAATATGAGATTATCAATTACGCAATTGGTAATAAAGTAATCGTTAAAATAAGAGACAAAGCAATAACACGGACTTAAACCTATATTAAATATTCAATCTTCACCTAAATATTATTATATTATAATATTATCATGAGATATGAAGAAGGTAAGCACAAACAAAACCAGCAAATAACTTTTTGAATGGATGTATACGAGGGGCCGTTTTAATATTCCTGGACTGGGTAGAAAACAAAAGACTAGAGAAGCATACGAAATTTGTATTTTTTATAATTCTCTTGCTTGTGAGTGCATGTATTACACAGTTTCAGTAATAACTTTATCCGTTGTAAAAATATTCATTTGGTTTCTGCTCAAAATGGTCCTCTCAATAACTGTTAACTATAAGTTCGTCATTACCCTTGAATTTTTTTCACCTAATAATAGTTATATTTTTGAGGCTGGGATACAAAAAATAATCAGTAGGTGCCATATCTGAAGTGCAAGGCGGGTGTTCGATTTCTTCGAAGTAACAATCAGCAATAATAGCATTTGCTTGACTTATGTACTGCTGCATTGTCGCTGTCACTGCACTGCTGTCAGTTCTCACCATCTCTTCACTTTAATACAATCTCTGAGACGATGCTGTAAAATTGCATAATACCTACTCTCCTGTTATTGTACTTTTTGACAATCCAAAAACTTTAAACTTCTTGGGAGGGCTGGACCCCTTAATATGCTAGTGCATCCATAAACTTTTGTATTGATTCATGAACATCATGATAAGATGTGTATTCTCCTCAATGCTCTGCAACTTATTATTATTATTATTATTACAAGCTATACATTTCCGGGGAAACTGTAGCTGCTTCTTAGCTCTGTTGATCCATTTGTCGTGGTGGATAAGACCACATCTTCTGTTTGTGTTCTATCTTTCCTACAGGTCCTGGTGCGTTTTAGCATGGTTTACAATTTTCTTCCATTCCTTTCTATCTTTAATCCGACTTTTCCAGTTTTGTATCTTCATTATCCTTATATCCTTTTCAGTTTGATCTTTCCATCTTGCTTTTGGCCTCCTTTGCTGTCTTCCTTCTGTTGGGCTCCCCTCGGTTATTGCTCTTACCGGTTCTTTATTGTTCTTCGTATATACATGACCATACCATCGTATTCTTTGCGCTTTGCAGATCCTAACTATATTTTCTTCTTTTAGCAGGGTCTCTATTTCATGGTTCATCAATTGCCTTATTTCATCATCTTCTATCTTTTTTGGCCCCATTATTATTCTTATAATTCGCTTTTCGAATATTTTAAGTTGTTCCTCTTCTTTCTGTGTTAGATTTGCTGTTTCCGCTGCGTATGTTACGATGGGTCTGATGATTGTCTTATAGATTCTTATTTTTGTGTTTTTGCTTAGTGTCTTGTCTTTCATTAGCTTTTTGTTGGCATAGAAAGCTTTGTGTCCTACTTGTATTCTCTCTTTAATATTTATTCTTTCGTCCCTTCTATGTATTGATACTTCTAAATACTTAAATGTCTCTACTTCTTCAAAATTATGCTGTCTGGTTCTTAGTCCTGCAAACCTTACTTTCTTTTGTCTACTGCAGTGCATGTATTTTGTTTTCTTTTCATTAATTGATAATCATTTTTCTTCTATTATTGTAAATGCCTCTTCTAGGTCCCTTCGACTCCTTGTTACAATTGCTACATCATCAGCGTATGCTATAATCTGTACGGATTTCACATTGATTACTTTTCACCATTACTTTTCACGTTTTTAACTATGTCATCCAATGATGCTATAAATAGTAGTGCAGACAAGGCGTCCCTTTGTCGTACTCCTCTATTTATGTTAAAAACGTCTGAATTATTCTGCCCTACGATGACCGTTGCTTTTGACTTTTGCATTGTCATTCTAACCAATTTTATCAGCTTTTGGGGTGTTTTTATTAGTTCCAGGTCTTGCATTATCTTTGTCCTTCTCAGTTGGTCAAATGCCTGCTTGAAATCTATGAATAATATATGAATATCTATGTCATGTTCATAGCATTTCTCTATGATTTGCTTCATTATGTGCAATGCGTCGATTGTGGATTTGCCTTTCCTGAAGCCAAACTGGTAATCTCCGATCACTGTTTCTGTATGTTGTGTTAATCTTTCTTTTAACAGTGCTGTTAATATTTTATATGTGATATTTAACAACGTTATCCCTCTATAATTGATACATTTTGTTAAGTCGCCTTGTTTGGGAATGAGCATTATCATTCCAAATATCCAGTCCTCTGGCATTTTTTCTTCTTTCCAAATTTTAACTACTAGCTTGTGTATTTTTTATGCAGTTCTATACCTCATTTTTCACTCAGTTCTGCACTTATTCGGTCTGTGCCTGTCGCTTTATTATTTTTAAGTTTATTTATAGTTTCCGTTACTTCTTCATAGCTCGGACTTTGCTCCAGCTTTTCTGATCTATTTTCCATTTCTACTTATTAGGGTCCATTAATCCTCTACGCTAGCTTCCTCTTGCCATCTTCTTAATCTGTTTTCTATCTCGTTATTGTACAGCTTTCTACTTTCTTCATTTTCTAATTCTTCTGTATTCCATTTTCTGCGCTTCTTTTCCTTTTTTACTATTTTATTCCTCTTTAATTTACATTTAGCAATAACGAGGTGGTGATCCGTGTCTACGCTGGCCCCTCTGTAGGATCTTACGTCATTGATTCCCTTACTGCTTCCGTTCTTCCTTCTCTGCAACTTATACTCCGAGGAAATATTTGTAGAAGTTTTGAATGAAAGCCAAGAAGGCATAATAATCAATGTAGAACTAATCAACAATATACGCTATGCTGATGATAGTGTTCTATTAGCTGCCTTTATTCAAAACCTACAAGCCTTACTATCCAAAATTTACTACAACAGAGACGTGAGTCTTAACCTTCGGATGATCAAGGGTCTGCAACTAGCGTCTTTTACCAAACGGGGTCTTTACGGACCCCAGTTTTTTTGAGCTTAAACTTCTATGTCAGATAAGTAAATTAAAGAATGGTTGGGCATTCGATGAAAGAATAATCTTTTTAGTATTTAGTTGTATTATTTATTATTTTAAATAGCAAAACTGCATTAGTCTAATACGAGTATAATAAAAAAAAAGTATTAGTGGCAAGAATCTTACTTATTCTTACAGTCCACACACACACTGCGCTTTATTGAGTGATTGGGACAAATAAAGTTACTGCAAGTCTGGCATTTTGTTTTTACCTTTCTGTCTAAAGCGCGAGGGCATTTTACACAGCAAGAACATTTAAGATTTGTTGCACTGCTTTCTCCTTTTTGCTACTGGTGTTACTGCTTGTATACCACTTTGGATATACCTATGTAAATTACCCGTATTTTGACTTCGCTCTTCTATTAGGGGTGTAACGAGTTCATGTCCAAGTATCTTTAGGAAAAATCTGCGCCTACGGGTTTTGTTTTTCTCAAAATCTTTAAATTTGAATGTATACAAAATGAAGGCATTTATTCCAGCTATATCCAGTATATTGAAAAACAATTTTAGAGGCCACTAGCGGGTTATTCGATTACAGGAATACTCTTTGACCATCTTATCAACTGTATCCACAGCTCCCTTGGTACTGTTGTATTCCAGAATTACGTCGGGCTTATATTTTGTTTCTTCTCCAGATATGCTTGGAGTTAGGTATTGTGTAGAAAGTAAGCAAATCTATCTTCACTTTTCTGGAACATAAGAGGCAAAGGTTGCTTCCTTTGTGTGCAGAAAAATAGTACTATATTTGGCGCGATCTTTATTAGGTCCCATAACGGAAGGTACCTCCCGACGATGCTGTCGTATTGTACCGGTCAAGGTTTATTGAGTTTTTAGTAATTCAAATACTAAATTGAGTAAAGTAAAAAAATTGTCCGTAGTTATTCCATAACCTGAACCTAAGTCATTTACCAGATCGAGAACAAATCTTTTCCCTTGCTCCTTTTCCGGCTAACCGTTTTTTACCTAATAATTTTAAAAATTAGAAGTTTTAGATTACAAGTATTTGTTACAACTATTGCCAACAGGGGTCTTTGAAGACCCCAATCGACAATATATATTTGTTTAAGAAAATTAACTTAAATTTTATTAATTGAACATACGCATCTTGCATATAATGAGGAAAAAGTAGGATAGAAAAATAATTACAGGATTATAATGCGCAAAACAGAAATTATATCGAAAATAATATGATGTGGGGTCCCAAAAGACCTCTCTTGGCCATCCGAAGGTTAATATGAATACGAATTACATAATTGATTCCAAATCAATGTGAATCAACTATTCTCAAATTCGACTTGGCAGTGAGAATATAGAACAAGTACGCCAATACAAATATCTTAGCGATTGGATAACACCCAAGTGATTAAACTAAGGATAAAGCTGCCCTTAGTGCATTTTATAAACTGAGGTCAGTACTCAGCAATTATAATTTAAATCTGAAACTAAGAATTCGCATAGCAAAGTGCTATGTGTTCTCCATTCTACTATATGGCCTAGATGGATAAATGCTGATAAAGAAACTATGACATGTTGGAAGCTTTCGGAATTTGGGTATACAGAAGGATCCTGAGTATATCCTGGACCAATAGGGTGCGAAATTCTTCTTCTTATATATGGTTGGCAATCATGCAGAAATTGTACGCACCATTAAAATCCGAAAACTAGAAGCCTTTGTTCATGTGTTGAGGAACGAAAAATACAGAATTCTACAAGTTGCAATACAAGGTAAAATCGAAGAAAAAAGAAATCCAGGCAGGAGGTGAACGTCGTGGCTCAAAAAGCTTTCAGAATGGTACAGAGAAAGCACCAAGACTTTACTCAGAGCTGTCGCCTCAAAAGTGAAAATAGCAATCATGATCGCTAATATTTGTTAGAAGAATGCACTTGCAAGAAGAAGTTTCATCCCTAGTTTGATCTGTAGTGACAAGTCGGTTGATAATTAAATCTGGTTCATCTCTGTAACGCGTCAAATGCTATTCGTTCGTCTCTACACGACCACATATTTGGAATGGTGAAACCATTCGCGGAACCCATCATTCACTAATCATTGCCAGGCGAAGGTACTTATGTGGAATTCTGAAAACAATGTATTCTGCAACTCCTCCAGTTCAAAACATTTTTGTTTTTTCAAAGACATCTAAAGTGATCACTTCAATATCGCTACCTTAACAGGATCCTTATCCAAGCGATTTGATGTTAGAAATGCCGTGCGATGATAGTTGTTGCATGTAATAAGAATATACTTCTTCTTCTTAGGGTGCTTTGTCTCTTACGAGACGTAGCGATCTTCTCTCCTATGCCTGTGTTGCGCGTTTAGAGTGCCACAGACATAGAGGACCTACAGCTTAACGTGGGCTCCGAACCACGGGAAGTGTAAACACTTCTACTCCAGAGAAGATTTACTAGGCAGAATACCTCGCTGGTTTGCCATTGCCTTGCGAGGGAATATACTTCGCTATAATTAATTCAATCTGCTACATAGTAAACATTTTTGCTCTAAATATAAACCTGCAAAAAATCTTGTTTTGTGATTCCTGGACTTTCTGCCTCCCGAGCTGCTTGATTTGTCTCTTGTATCCAGCGTGGAAATAATTGAGCTTCCAGTGATACCTGCATGGCGACGCTTACTTATAAATAAGCAAGAATATTACCGTACCCCCACTTTTTTAAAATTGAAAACTCTAATTTCGACAGTTTGTGGCATTAACGAGTTTATTCAGTTAATTTCTATTTCGTGCTGATGCAAGGTATGTGGGTTGGAATCCGGCCTAAGTTGGTGAGATTTTTCTAGCGGGGAAACATTTTAAAAGTAAGCGTTCTGTCGGTTCAGATGTAAGGCCGTAGGTCACTTAAAAATCAGTATTGGGGTTGGAACTACGCCAGATAGACAAAATTCATAGTTAGGGTGTGCAATAGGCCAAATGGGCCATACTAGATATCGCACCATCACAACATTTTATTGGTTGTTAAATACCGCAGCATTTGGCAATTACCTCAACTAGCACGAAATAGCGAAAATAAGCGTTTGTTTGGAATCATGAAGTACATACGAGATTTTAATAAAAAGCTCAGGTAGGATAAGAGACTCGTCGCGCTAATCAAGCAGGTCGCGCTTTGTCTATTTCAAAATAATAATGTGCTATTTATTTTGTTTGCTGCCTTATTTCGCTGAAATTCATACTTATATTTTAATAATAATTTTGTATACAAAGGTCAAACATTTAGAAATTTTGACACCAGATACAAAGAACACATACGCTCATACAAATATAAACGCCCAGAACAATCTAACTACGCTAAACACTTACTAGAACACAATCATGCATTGACATCAAATAATATAATAACATTTTTACACTTCTGTGACGATAAACGGAAATTGGATAAACTCGAGGCTTTTCAAATTCACAAACACAGTTTAAGAAATACATTTTTAATGAATGAGCAAATTGAGCTCATAAATTCCCCGCTATTGGAAGTTTTGGAATAGAAGACCTGAGCGAAGTCTGAAACCAAAATCCAGTGTGCTGTTACCCTGTACCCTAGCTACCTACAAATGTTTACTTCATGCTTTGGAAAATGACATATTGTATGTCGAAATACGTATAAAGCAAAAATAAAAATAAATACCTGTTGAAATTGCCTATTATTATTATTAAAATATAAAATAATAATGGCCTACTTTAATTTTGCTAATAACTGCGTTTTGAATTTGACATTTGTCAAGAATGACATTTCTTAAACAGTAGTTGTTGATAAAAAAGGATTTATTAAATTCAGGCTTCTCACTGACAGGTACGTCGCCTTTTACATAATAGTTTTTGACCTTAATATTTTTCCAACATTAAAATAAATTCCTTTATTGTGTTGGTATAAATCATAGATTAACATAAATCACTACATCCAATTGTATACAAGAACAACTACAACATTTCTTTAAACTACTAATTTCTATTATATTTAGGTTATTCTCAGTTTAAATAATAATATCTTGTGGCCTATTCTAAGAACGGATGCAATGAACAATGGAATTGCTAAATTTAAGCAATGATGTGTATATCGTAGCAGCTTGTAGAACTCCTATTGGTAAGTAGAAACTTGTATGTTGTCTAACATATGTATAAATAAGATAGTTGCTTGTAGGTAGCTTCAACGGAAGATTTTCGAAAATCCCTGCTGCTACATTGGGAGCAACTGCCATTAAATCATGCTATGAATCAATCTGTCTATCAGGGAACGATGTTTCTGAAGTTATAATGGGGCAGGTATGGTAATTGGTTTGTTTCCTTTGTCACATTCTTAGATTGACAAACTAACTCAGTTATTCCCCAATGCTTATATCGTATTCATTCATACATATACAGGGTGTTAATAAATGGCAGGGACATACTTCTAGGGCTTAAAATATACATGAAAACAACCATAACGACGGAAATTAATACATGATAAATAAAGCCCTTTTTCCCACTTTTACCGGCGCCGGTAGCTCGGATGGAGTGGCCGTATGACTTTTACGTGCTGCCTTACTTCGTTGAAATTCATACTGATATTTTAATAATAATAACAGATAATGTCAAGAAGTATTTCTTTTTGCTTGATACGCATTGCGACATACAATATGTTATTATCAAAAGCATTTAATGAAGTAAACATTTGTAGCTAGGGTAACAGCACACTGGATGTTGTTTTCGGACTTGGCTCAGCTCTTCTATTCCAGAACTTCCAATAGCGGGGAGTTTATGAGCTCAATTTGCTCATTCATTAAAGATGTATTTGTTAAATAGTGTTTCTGAATTTGAAAGGCCTCGGGCATAGCCAATTTACATTTAACATCACGAAGTGTAAAAATGTTATTATATTATTTGATGTCAATGCATGATTGTGTTCTAATAAGTTTTTAGCGTAGTTAGATTTTTCTGAGTGTTTGTATTTGTATGAGCGTATGTGTTCTTTGCATTTGGTATCAAAATTTATAATTCTTTGGTCTATGTATACATAATTACAATGTGAAAAGTTTAATTTGTAAATATCTGCTTTTAACAAAATCGTTGGTTCTCTCTTTTGCCTTGAGTAATGTATTGAAAGCGTTTTTTGTTGTTTTATAAATTAATTTAACTGTACTTAGATTATAATTTCACCAATTGTCTCCGATATATCACCAAAATAAGGAATTGAAATATATTTAACATTTTCAAAATGGCCTTTTGAATATATTCATTGAATTGCTAATTTATAACCTTTTTTGATTTAGTGTGTCTATCAGTATTGTATTGGATCAATTTCTGTGAGCAATTTGTTTAATAATCGAAATCTCTTGGGTGTAATCATTGTTATTTAGGGGAACTGCTAGAGCTCCATGTATCAATGACCTATAGACTGCTAATTTATGTGTTTTGTGGTGACATGAGTCCTGTGGTATCTGTTTGTGTAAGTTGTCTAAAAAATAGAGTATTCGAGTTTGTTTTTGAAATTAATTTTTTTGTTTAAGTCTAAATAATTAACACGTCTGTTTCATTGTTTTTCTAATGTAAAGTTTATGTTTGCGTGTAGAGTATTAATAAACGTTAAGCATCACCAATAAACTCAAATGAACTATTAAAACATGCTAAAATATCAAGCAAATATAAATACTTATTGAAAGTATCTATTACTATTCTTAAAATATAAAATAAATATTGCTTGTTATTTCAATAAATTCCATACCCTTTAAAAAATAGCCGTATAAATAAAATATTTTAATTACAAATAATTAAAGTAGATGTTCTACATGTTCTCCTTCTATTTGTACACATCCTTCGCATCTCCGCAAAAATGAAAGCCGCATTCTTTCAAAGATGATTGAAAGGAACAATCTGACAGGCATGTTCTATTCGTTCTCGCAATCCGGTTAGATTATTCACACCGCTTGAATTAACTAACGACTTTAAATACTCCCAAATACAAAAGTCGAGCGGATTGAAGTCAGGAGAACTAGGTGGTCACATAACTGGACCCCCTCGCCCTATCCACCTGCCGTTCTAATGTTCGTTTAGGAAATTTCTGACCATGATTGAAAAATGTGCATATTCATTCAATGAATGAGGGGTACATCTTCAAACTATAATGGCAAGGCATTACGCAAAAAGTCAAGATACAATTGGCCAGTCAAACGGTTCGGAACAAAAAAAGGTCCTATCATAAGGTCTCCAAAAACACCAAGCCAAAGTGAAAATTGTTGTTGATGATTCGATTTAATAATAGCATGAGGGTTTTCATCTGACCAAACATGGCTGTTGTGGAAATTAAAAATGCCATTTCTTCTGAAACTAGCTTCCTAAATAAGACTTCACTAACAAAGTTTGAGTTTTACACAACTCTTGTCAATGCCCATCGGCAAAACACTAGACGTGCAGCATAATCAGACACAATAACATTCTGTACCCTTTGAATGTGGTATGGGTACAATTGCTCCTCACATAAGATTCTCCAAATTAGGGAAGCTTTAATATTTGTTGCGGCAGAAAGTCTTCTAGTACTGGTACCTGGATCCTCCTTAAAATGCTAAGTTCCGCTTCAGGAGTAGAAACTGATGTAGGTCGACCACCACCACCATTTCTTGATTTAAATACGCCAACTTCGGACAAACGTTAATGCAAATTTGTAAAAAATTTGTCACACGGAAGTGCCCGGTTCGGAAATGCTTCAGCATACAAGCGACGTGCCTCATAAGAATTACCATTGGCCTTAACATACATGAAATGCATATCTGCCATTTCCGCGTTGGTATACATATCCCAATAACAACAATAACAATATTGAGACTTACAAAAACTCAAACAAATGTTGTTTTATCCGCTTCCATAGCAAACGTACTAAATACGATTCTGCACTCCTACTCTGCGTAAATAATTTGGCTGTATTTCGAAAACGGTTGATTTTTGAACCCATGTTATTTACGACTTTTTTGTTTGTATTGATGAAATCGATAAGTGGTTAAAATATCCGAACGTATTTTTTAAACAACCTGTATATATATATAAGAATACAAATTTCCCATTCTAGGTGTTAACAACTGGCCAAGGATTAAATCCAGCAAGTCGTGCTGCGAGGGAAGCTAATATTCCAGTAACTGTTCCAGTTTCTACCGTTAACATGGCTTGTGGATCTGGTTTAAAGTAACGGAAAGGTGTCATTTATCATACAGTCATGTTATAGATAATTTTGCTTTAGAGCTGTATGTCTTGCATATGAGGCCGTGAAATGCAACAGTGTTAAGCTTGTGGTATGTGGAGGCCAGGAAAATACGAGTAGTGCTCCACACAGTATATACTTACGAAGCGGTAGTAAAATTGGGACTGTTAAGATGAAGGAAACTTTAATAGTTGATGGCCTGACTGACAAATTTACAAAATTACATTTAGGGAAAACAGGTGAGATGTGGACTTTGATATTGGATCTCACAGATAAAGATAACTAGTTTGTATGAAGAACTTTTTGGCCCAGTTCTCTACAGTAAACATAATTTTCGATTAAGGTTAGCTATGAAATACAAACTTCTACTGATGTGACACCGTTTAGAATCTCTTATACAAATATTTGACAGTTGCAAAACTAAAGTTGGGTTGCTTTGACGCTTTTACTATATACACGGTGTCCTAAAATCTAGATTGTAATATCCTTATTAATTTTGAGTATTTTGTTGCGGAATCCTGAGTAAAAACTACTTATGTAGAAACTCTACGCTGATAATTGTTAAGTCAGTGGTTATGAACAATTTAATTTAAGTAAAGAAGTCAGTGTGTTTGCCATGGACAATCGACAATTTTGTTCATAATACTGTATATTAGATGATATTGTAACTAAGTGAATGTTCATATTTCAGGAGAACATCTTGCCGAGTTATATAAAATTTCACGTACAGCTCAGGATTTATTTGCTTACAAATCCATACGCAATGCCATAAACGCGACCGATCACAATTGCTTTTCCAATGAAATTGTTCCTGTAGAAGGTGTTTTGCAAGACCAAATTCTGGAGGAAAAGGCGGACATAAAATTAGAAAACCTCGTTCACACACCAACTTTATTCGATGTGGATTTACCGAGGGTTATAAACCTAACAATTATAACAATTATTTAGCTTAATTTTGTTTTCGTTATACATAGTTTCCTACGGTTACTGCTGCAAATTCGGCGGGATTTGGTGATGGTGCAGCTGCGCTAATTCTTTGTAATGGTCTACATGCAGGGATGATGGACGTGGAGCCTCTTGCAAAAATTATTGCCACCGCAGAAGTGGGAGTGAGTCCGATTGAAATGGGCGTTGGATTAATTTGCTCAATAGACAAAGTTGTAAGTTGTATACATTCAAGCTTTCTAAAGTGATCTTTAATTAATTATAGCTAGAGTTAGCAGAGTGGACCAAATCAGAAGTTGACTTGTATGAAATTCATGAAGGTTACGCCGTCCATGCCTTAGTTGCGATTGAAAAACTGGAGATAGATTCTGATAAAGTCAATATTAGCGGAGGAGCTATTGCCCTAGGGCATCCACTGGGGGCATCTGGAGCACGAATGTTGGTTACTCTTATTTACAATTTACGACGTTTGGATTTGAATAAAGGAGTCGTGTCTGTTTGTACTGGTGGAGGTTTATCCATAGCTGTGGCTGTAGAAGTATTCAAAATTTGATCACGGAATTTATTTGTTTTTTATGACTGATAAATTGTAAGACTATTGTATTGTTAACATACGATTTAAAGCTTTTTATATTTTTGGTATACCTTATTATGTAAGCTAAAACACGCACAGTTATTGGCAAATTGGTGAAGTGAAGTATGCCCTTGAAGGTAAGCAGGTGACGTGGTATATAATACGGTGGTCAGTCTATATGTTTTATATAACACCATATATAAATCAATTATGTTAATTAAATGGTTTAGAAGATCGAATTAAACGTGTACCTTGGTTCTTCTCTCCTTTTACGTGTCATACCCTGTCTCCCGGACGTTGGCGTTGGCCACTGTTTCTCTATCTTCTGCCAAACGACAAAGTTGCTCTATACTTATGCCCGTCCAATCTCGTATATTCTTCAGCCAAGAAATTAGTTTCCTTCCTCCTCCTCGACGACTTTCAATTTTAAAGTAAATTGTAGTTGTTGATATTTAGGTCCCCGTAAAATATTTCCCAAATAAGATATTTTCCTATATTTGAAGGCATTCAACAAAACTCTTTCTATATTTGCTCTTCTCAGTACTTGTTCATTTGTTACACGTGCTGTCCACGGTATCTTGAGCATTCTGCGATGCAGCCACATCTCGAACGATTCTAGTTAGTTCATGGTGCTGACCTTTAAAGTCTACGACTCCATTCCATACAATAATGTGGACCAGATATAGCATTTAATCATGCGTTGTCTTAATTTTAAATTTATACCATCATTATAGAATAACCGTCTCATTTTAATTAATGAAGCGCAAAAAATTTCAATTCTGCTTTTAATTTCCTGGTCCAAGTCTAGATTTTCTGTTACTGTAGATTCAAGATATTTAAATTTATGTATGCGTTTGATATGTTGCCCGTTTATTTATAACGTCGCATTATTGTGGTTTTCTCTACTAAATACCATAAATTTATATTTGTCAATATTTATACTTAAACTTATTTGTATTGATTTGGTGTAGGAGTTGTTGGAGCTCGCCGTTGTTATCCGTTAGTGTTACTGTATTATCAGGGCAACGTATAGTACGAATCGCCACGACATTAACTTCTACTCCTATTTACGATTCTTCATTGCCTATTTTCAATATTTCATTTGAATACAAATTAAACAATGAAGGTAATAAATTACAGCCCTGTCGAATGCCACGGTGAATTTCTATTTCTTTCGTTACCCCGTCTAATCTCACCACTGCTTCTTGTTTCCAATAGATGTTTTTGATTATTCTACAGTCTTTGTCGTCTGTGCCGATTTGTTGCAATAGCTGTATGAGCTTGTCATGTCTAACTTTATCGAAAGCCTTCTCGTAATCTGTGAAACAGGCGAAAACGTCTTTTCGTTGATCTCAACATTTTTGTAAAAGGACGATTATTCCATAGAGTACTCAAGAAATATCTGAAACGAAATTGAGTTTCTCCTAGATTCTCTTCACATTTCTTCCTTATTTGGTGATGTATTACACGCATATACACTATTCACGATTGATTTGCCATCCAGCAGGCTGTGTTTTTTTTTTCTTAAGTTGCATTTCCGAAATATTATTTGATTGATTTATAGCAATGTCAAAATGAAATTGCCCAGTTGCCAGCTCTAGAGTCCCCTACTTTTCTAAAATAATCTAGTAAGTTTAGAATTAATAAAACACATAATATATTATACCTACTTAATTGTCAGAATTATCAGACTTCACACGATTTACCATTATAAATCGATTAATTGATATATTTGGGGTAAGCATGTATTATTTCTTAAATATGCAATTGCAAATTACTTATAATTTTAGGTGTCTGAGCGTTCTATAAGGGACATTTTATCACAAGGACAGGACGTTTTGAAATATTCCATTTGTAGTAAACGTGCTGAAACGGACGTTTTCTTAAATTACACGTTTAGAAAAGATTTGCAACGACAAATTTGGCAGTAATTTGGCGTCAATGAGTACACGAAACCGATCTTAAAAGTAACCCAGCCAAAATTAAAAGTGAGGGGAAGAGGTTCACGATTTTGAATGCGGGATGTAATTTATTCTTTTTGGAAGGGTGCGACATGTTACTAGACTCAAAGAACAACGACAGGGACTATCATAAAACTATGAACGGGGAAATTTTTAAAAATTGGTTGGTTAATCAGCTGATTTCTGCTTTGAACAAGTGGCAAGGAAAATTTGTCGTGGTTATGGACAACGCGGCATGGACGTTAATTTTTCTTAATTTGCTGCAAGACCTAAATATAGGACAACAAAGAATGGCGTGGAATATGCTCTGTATACATACGATTTGAGTTAAGAATTCTCGTGTAAAAAGAACAGCAATATGTATTTGGTATGTGTTACGACAATATTTAAATTATAGTTATTATTTTATTTATAGTGAAATCATTATTATGTCTTAAGTATTATAAACCAATATTGAGCAGCAATAGGCGGACGTAAAATAAACAAACAAGCTCCACTGGCAACACTGCCTGCTTTCAAAAAACATAACCTCCATCAAGAAAAACTAGCATAACCTAACTTAATTAATTGACAAATTTCAATGATACCACACATTCCCCCAGATTTCCATAGCCTGTTGGATGGCAAATCAATCGTGAATAGATTATAAACGTTTTCAGTAGGTGGCTCATTAAACTTATAAGTCTGCAGTCATTACATTTTTTGCTTGTTTGTTACTTAGGTATTGAGATGAAAGTGGACTTCAATCATTCATTGGGAAATTCTCCGGTGTAATATACAGCATTAAACAGTTTTACTACTGTGTCTATGTTATTTTCATTAAACATTTTAAAACTTCCTGTTTTCTATCAACTGGCATGTAATACGTCTACTTTAAAAATATCAGGTCCTTCCATATAGTTTTCCTCTATCTCTACTTTTGGTCGATTGTGTTCAAACAAGTTTGCAATTATACTGTTCCCATATATTATTTTTGTCTTTCTCATTTATTATAGGTTTATGGATATCAGCTATTAATACTATTGGCATCGTTTTTCGTTGTAGTCCTGCTATTTCATTCAACTTTCTGTGCATGACGAAAATGTCGTGTTTCCTCTCCAGTTTTTCTATTTCCTCACAGGTTTACAACATCCATCTTTTTTGCTACTCGAATTACTTATTTAAGGTATTTAAACGGGCTATAAAAACGTAATGAAAAATACGGATTTATTTGTTTTCTAAAATTAGTTAAGCGTTCGGTTAAAAGACATGTTTTGATGGAGACAAACTCCATAGAGGGTTTAGGTTAGATTTGTATACCTAATTGAACTTGTTTGGAAAGTACAAACTAGTACTAGATACGCCACCTTGGCTGGGTATTCTGCAGTTTTCTTAGTATGTGTAAATAGAGATCATTGCATATTATTATCAATCGCAGTTTCGGTAGTTAAGATTTAATTGTGTTTATGTTTAACAAATTCGGTTAAATATCTTCTGATATATGCCGAATGGCAAGTACCTAATTGGTTCCTTTAAATAATGTGTGTAACGCGTGCCTATAAGAGACGGATACGTAAGCCACCCAAGTTGCATACCCCGTAACCCACGACGCACACCACGCTCGCGCCACCATTACTTAAGCACCTTCGCTTAACCCGCAACCAATAGAGGGAGCTGCAGCCGCACCTCCCTATCACCATAAACCTGAGGCTACATAAATAGCAGCCAAAGACCAGTCAGAAGGAAGAGAAAACCAGCCCTCGTAGAAGCTTCTTTTTGTAAGAACTTCTCGAGTAGTTGCCAGCCCTCTTAAATTATCTACCTTATGTTCGTTTATAACGTGTTCTTTATTGTTTTTGTATTGTTTCTTTTCGTGAGTTAATCCTATACAACTGTACTAGGGAAACTAGTGTTTGATTTCCATCAGCAAGTCGCCCTAGTCTGAATTTTTACACTCAGTAGTCCCAAGTAAATTGGGACTTACACCCGTTTGCACCGAATTCGAGGTTAACCCTGATTACTTAACCACGATTAAATTTTAACCGTGATTAAATAATGTTTGCTTTGCACAGTCCCAAAATTAGTTAATCATCGGTTACATGAAAATGAAGAAAAAGTATGTTGGCAACACCCAATGATTAGTGACGGAACTAGTAACTTTCCACCAGATTAGATTTATTATTGTGTCAACACTGAGTGCCAACTGTCAAGTTAAATAACAAACATTTCCGTTCTGAGGTTATGAGTTAGACGCAGCATGTCACAAAAATTGACAGTTGTTGTAGACACTTTGAAGTTGACTCCACGGAAATGTTCGGGCATGATCGTAGAAATAACCCATGATTAGGCGCTAACCGGCCGACGTTCGGCCGGTTAAGGTAATCAGCCATCAACTCTTAATTTTGAGACGGTGCAAAGCAGTTAAAGTTTAACCGTACTTTAACCTTGATTAAATATTTAACCGTTGCTGGTGCAAACGGGCATTACTGTTTTAATTAACCGGCAGATTGACTCGTTATCTTTGATAGCCGTCCCCCTGCTAAGGAGCTTGTTTTCGACTAGCATTGTTCGCACCATCAGAAGACCTGCCTCATACATGTGCCGATATAATTTTTCTTCTCATTATCATGAATTTTCAGCCATTATTGTCGCAGTCGTATCTAATTTCATTGCCATAATAAATTACTTTTAATCAAAATTCGAATTAATTGGAGATATTTATATTCTGTGGAACATATCCAGTTTTCCAACTATATAAACGGCATTCTAACCTCTTGCAGTAATTTGAATGTATTTCGACTGCTTTGGATAGAGAACGAGGTTATGTTGAAAATTCTCGGTAGTATAGTTATTAGCGCAGTTGCCTATACCAGTGCTTCCCAAAGTGGTGGGCCGCGGCCCCCTAGGGGGCCGTGGCCTACCCGCAAGGGGGCCGCGAAGAGCCGTGAATATAACAAATAAATACATCTTCGTTAAATAAGTTTAACTGTTGAATATGCACGTACTTAAGTTAAAATTATAAACTCCTTTAAAATATTGAAATTCTAAAATGATTATAATTTAGCAACTGCTTATATAGCCTTATATAGCATTTTAAACAGTTGCAGTTGGCGCGAAACGTCAATTTTTCCACTACGGCTAGGTAGCACCACAGCACAAGTGCATACGCACAGGTGTTATATGACAGTTTGACAGTTCTAATTAGACAGTTCCAATTCTTTCTTATGTGTTATTAATAACAATATAATCAGAACCCTTTAAGATGGACAAGTGGTTATTAAAACGTGTTGCTGATAAATGTGATAAAACACAAACAGATATCTGTGAAGTAGTGGTAGCAGAAAGCGGACTATCAATTTCATCAGAACCTTCAACATCATATTTAGAAAACCCAGCTGCTAAGAAAACAAAGTTGGTATGTACCGGCAAACTCAGAAAATATGACTCTGCGTATTTAAAATTTGGTTTTGTGTCCTCGGGCGAAAATGAAGAAAAACCGTTGTGTATAATTTGTTTAAAAACATTGGCAAATGATGCTATGAGACCAGGAAAACTTATTAGACATTTAAATACCATGCATAGTGAATTTAAAAATAAACCAATTGAGTTCTTTGAAAGGAAAGCTCGAGATTTAAAACGTCAAACTAATTTTTTTTCGAAACATACAAAACTTAATGACAAATTAGTAAAAGCTTCTTTTGAAATTGCTTTACTTATCGCACAAGCAAAAAAACCTCATACCATTGGCGAAGATCTTGTTTTACCAGCAGCGATAAAAATTTGTGAAACAGTTCACAGCTTAGAAGTAGCCGAACCCCTTAAAAAAATTCCTGTGTCCAATAATACAATTAAAAGAAGAATAGATTGCATTGCCGAGAATATTAATTTAACCTTACTTTTACGCATAAAACAAAGCAGTAAATTTGCCATTCAGCTCGACGAATCTACTGATAACACAAATGATGCTAAATTAATGGTTTTTATTAAATATCAATACAATTTACACCTTCATGAAGATATGTTGTTTTGTAGAAATCTTTCTGGTACTACAAAAGGCGTTGATATTTTTAAAGCTGTAAATGATTTTTTTTCGAAAAATGAATTAGCATGGGAAAAATGCGTTGGTGTATGCACTGATGGTGCAGCAGCAATGACCGGCAAGATTTCAGGATTTATATCTGAGGTAAAAAAAGTTTGCCCAAATGCGAAACATGTGCATTGTATTATCCATAGAGAAAATTTAGTTTTTAGAAGAATGGGAAACGAACTAAATGAAGTGTTGTTAAATGTTTCAACAATAGTAAATTTTGTAAAACGCAATGCGAGTTCATCAAGATTATTTCGCATTTTATGTAAAGAAATGGGTTCTGAACATGAAAGTCTGTTATATCACACAGAAGTAAGGTGGCTGTCACGTGGAAGAGTCATAAAAAGAATTCTACAATTAAAAGACGAGCTTCGGATATTTCTTCTAGAAAAGAAACCAGATTTAGCTGCCCTTTTTTGCGATGATAGGTGGATGTGTCTAATTTCGTATTTAGCGGATTTTTTCGAAAAGGTTAATGAACTGAATCTTTCTCTTCAGGGAAAAAGTACTAATTTACTGATTCTTAACAATAAGCTACAAGCCTTTCAAAAAAAATTGTGCGTATGGACCAAGAGTTTTGGACAAGGAAACACAAGCATGTTTATTTCTTTGCATGAATTTCTTGAAGAAAATAACATGTCGTTGTCAACAGAACTTAAAACAAATATCGTAAATCATTTAACAGAATCAATTAACTTCTTTGAAAAGTATTTTCCGAATTTAAATCAAAATAAAGAACATGACTGGATAATAACACCATTTAGTAATAATTTACAATCTGATCACCTTCCCTGGAAATTACAAGAGGAATTAATTGACTTGAGATCGGATTCAATACTCGCATTGGAATTTTCTGGAAGCGATATTTCAGAATTTTGGATAAAGCGGCAAAACGAATATCCCTCATTAACTGACTCAGCATTAAATATTCTGGTTCCGTTTGCAACAACGTACCTCTGCGAATCGGCATTTTCAACTATGTTATTAATTAAGAACAAGCATAGATCATGCCTATCAACAGAATCATTAGAAAATAATCTTAGAATATCAATTTCAAATATAACGCCAGATCTAAATTTGTTGTGTAATAATATTCAAACACATCCATCACATTAAATTTAATCTATTAACATTAATGTAATTAAT
>JABXWE010018998.1:0-25470 GCA_014611495.1 Limonius californicus
AATGGTAAATATATTTCAATTCCATATTTCAGTGGTATATCAGAAAATATTGCAAAAATTGTAATCGAATCACGTATACTTTTAAAATAATTTATAAATCAACAAATAATACCTTCAACACACATTAAATAAATAAGATAAAACTAAAGTTCTATTAAAATTTTGTGTTTACAAATTAAACTGTTCACAGCGTAATTATGTATTCACAGGACAGACAATTATCAATTTTAATACCAGATGCAAATAACATAATGTACGCTAATATAAATACCAACACCCTGAAAAACATTTATTAGGACACAATCATACATTGACATCAAATAATATAATAACATTTTTACAGTTCTGTGATGATAAACGTAAATTCGATACACTTGAGGCGTTTTAAATTCATAAAGGCATTTAAAAAAATACACCTTGAGTAAATTGGGCTCATACATTACTCCCTATTGGATGTTTTGAAATAGAAGACCAGAACCAAATTCGAAATCAAGATCCAGTGTGCTGCCTCCCTAACTACAACGATGTTTATAATATTGTTTTTGAAAATACCACGCCGAAAATCGAAATACGTATAAAGCTGTAATAGATACCGTTGAAATTGTGATTATTACTATTTTAAACTATTAATATGAATTTCGAAGAAGTAAAGCGAGAAACAATTATTAAAATTATATGAGTAATAGTTTATGGGAAGCTAATTTGCAGGGTTATAATTTGCTTGTTAGGCAATGTTTAAGAAAGTTCAATTGCACTAAATAAACATGTGTGTGATCTATTAGTGTTATTTATTCGGTACTCATCAAACTATCCGATAAGCCTATGCATATACTCTCTATAGACGCACAACATCTCGTAAAATGGAAAGAAAAAATACGTGATGCCGCAGTGGTCACTACATTTCTCCAAGGGAATTAAGACTACGCAGGAAATTTTGTACTTAGGAGAAATACGCATTCACCCACATTTACCATTATTTTATTACTCGAAGATTCAGATTTCACACGTTTTCAGCTGTCTATCAATTAATATTTTATGGTTTGTTGATTTATCAGTTATTATCACTGATTGTTGTTGTTAACAAGAAGGTTAAGTTATAGAATATAAATACAATCTAGTTTAATTAGTTCTACTTGCTATATAAGGCATTTTTCTATTCAACACAGTTTTCAATGCCTAATTCTAAGAACCATTTCTTGTTGGAAACAATTTCTAGCACCTAGCTAAGATGCAAATACTATTATAGTATTAAAGTTGCATGTACTATTTCGGCGATTTGATGCTGTAGCGTTTCTTGTCAAACGCATCGCTGCAAAAATTTAAATTCCACCCGCATAACCGCTTAGAAACACGATTCGAATACCCCAAATAACGAATAATTCAGCGCTCGATCGGTTAAACCGAATAATTGTAACTGTCCCTTACCCGAATATGTAATAGTTTGGTTTTCTATTCGCCCAATATCAATTACCAGAAAATCTGGAATGGGAATTTTCGTTTGCTTGTTTTACTTTACTAACTTCACTAAATTGTTGACTTTATAATATTACTAGTTTTATCAATTAACAGCAAGGTATAATAAAATCGACTACGCTATGTTTTTATTATTTCCCCGTTACCTACCGCCTACACTGCAATTGAACTGATTATTACCAGCAACAATAATAATTAACACTAGCATTTTAAATATTACTATTAACAAACTAATTGTAGAATGTTAACGAACAGCTATCAATTTTCAAAGTTTTAGGAATAGTATAACAATGTACTGATCTTTGCATGAACATTGCTTACACAATAACGTGTCTTTTAAAAATTGAAAATGGAGACACCTCCAGACTGTTTTGAAGTCCGCGAAGACCTTCTAGAAAATTACACAAGACAAACTTTTTTCGAAAATACATGTTCATGTTCATTTGATCTACAACAAATATGTTTTCATATGACTTCTCCAAAATAATCAGCACCTTTTAAAAACTATATAAATGTAGAGACGTTGTTTAAAATAAAATGTTTGTTACGGCTTCGAAATGCACATAATATAAAATTATTTGATTTAACTACGTAGTTCTGCGTTTCAGTCAAGAATTTTTTTATATAAAGAATCACATACAACCAAAGGAAGCACACAAGGAACACGCAGAACTATATTGTCCGGAAGCTAGTAAAGACCTGCATTTGTGAGTAGACACGTTGTTGTTGGAAAGTTTCCTTCGCCGTTTTATATGGGATTCTGCAAATTTATACATATTCACAAAAAGTTAAAGTCAAATAACACGAAAAGATTGAATTCGTAAACTTGCTATGTTAGATTTCAAGCGTTGCTGACATTTTCTTCTTGGTATTTCAATTGCGTTTGCTCTGAACTTAATAGCAAATGAGCGCGGTTCCTTTTATATTTTGCTCAAAAAATCGATGACAGTGTAACAAGCATAGCCTGTATTGTAGATGTGTATATTTCAGCTGTCAGCACGAATTTTCACTCATCAATCATACATTGGCCGCTTGTGACCCATAACATATATGCTTTTAAAATAAGGTTTTATCTGTAACATACGACTATATAAGTTTGAAAGCGTATGTAGACTAATGCAAACATTAATGATGGGGTGTATTGCAAAATGCAATATTTAAATGAACACCGTATTGGCAAACTTTAAAGCTAATCCTAGACGGAAGAATTTACAGATGATCATCAACAGCCTTTCCGTCCCACTGCTGGGCGTCGGCCTCTTCTCTGTCACGTGTTTCTCCTCAGCGCTAAGGTAGAAACACGGGGGACCTACAGTTTAAGGTCGAATCCGAACGACAGAAATTCCAGAGAAGGTTTTTAGCATTAAGGTTCCACGATTGCAAGCCGAATTGGGAAATTGTGTGTGGTGGGTTGCAGACAAGATTTTTATAAATCTGCATAGTTCTGCTTAGGTTTCGAACCCAAGCCAGAATCGACGTTTTATTCAGAAAGCGAGCGCTCTACCAACTGAGCTACCACCACACAGATGATAGTCTATATAATTCTGTATTCCGTTCTACATTTCTCAATATTTTCACCATTAAAATCGGGCGTTACTTAGAAACCAAACCTAAATCCGCTGATTGCTCAAAGCACATATTCGTAGGCATTTGAATGTAGGTAAAGTCCAATTATCAGTTTAATTACAAAAATTTGTTGACAATAGTCCCGTTTACTATTATTCAGTTAGCTCTGTATACTCAAACCCTCACCGAAGAAACATCGCTACGACGAAAACGTAAAGGTAAACATAAACATTTACATGATTAGTTACTTAGTTAACAGTTACAAATAGTTCCAGGGTAGATCACTTACATCTTGATTCAGCTCATTTATTTATTAATAAAATTATGATCGACCCTCGAGTCAGCTCCGTGCCAGTTGATGATGATGATGATGACGATGCTCATATACAAACAATTATAAATAATAGTTTATCTAAGGGACCATTCGAATTAAAATTCATAGCACAAGTTACATTGATGTTCATGACATACAGGATTTAATATCGTTTAAATAACTAACGAGATATTAACACTGTAATTATTTAACATACAAGCAGTTATTTCGAGCACCATTCGCTTAATAAATACTAAACAATAGCATATATTTGCAAATATTATAGGCAGCCACAATTAGCCTGCAGTCGTAAGCTACTCAGTCAAATTAAGATAAAACTATCTTTATACGTGATTGATCGCTTAAAACGTATTATTGGGTGTTAATATTGGCTATAATTGTGTTTAATACGCCGCCAGGCGCAATTTATCCTTAAAACTACAGCTTCTCCTCCCAAAGAAGCAAAATTTGCATAGCTTATTAAAAAATGATTGAATAATACAAAGCAACAATATATAATTTGTTCCTTTAACATATATATTTAACATATATAAGTAGCAACAGTAGTCGGAACGATAACTTTTTTAGGTATCGCGATAATGATAGTGATACTTTATAAAAAAATATATCGCAATACCGATACTCGATACTTTTTCAGAAAATATCGCGTTGCTGATAGCAATACTTGAAAAAGTATCGCTATACCTTAAGCGATACTTTTCCATTAGGGAATTAAAAATTAAATTTTGCGTTTTGAGGTGGGCCAAAGTGCAAACTTAAACACATTTTTCATAAGGGCGTATTTAGAAGGTATTTTTAAAGATTCAAATATTTCAAGAAGGTTGGCAATAAGGTAGAATAATGAGTATTGTTATTGTATGTATGATAAACAACTTAACATACAGCTTCGGGGTTTTACGTTTTACCCAATATTTACATTCCTACCTAGTATCTAAAAGGGTTTACAGGAATTAACCATTTATCTTGATTTTTTGTTCCAGCAAAATTGTATCGCCAAAAGTATCGCAAATTCGCGATACTCGATAATTAAAAATAGTACCTTGAGACCGATACCCGATACTGTTCTTTAAATGTATATCGAGGCAATTATTAATTCTTATTAACTCAAAAACTATCGTGATATCACTGTCACGATATTTCAGACCACTGAGAAGCAAACAGCATCTTATACAATAAAAGCGGAGAAATGTGAGAAGAATAAAACTGCACAACGATCTACAGGGTGTAGTATTAAGAACAATCAGAGGAATGCAAATATATACGAAAATGTACAAAGTGTTACATTATAAAACACGTATTATCTGGATAATGAAATATTTTTTGTTAAATATATACATATTAAATAGAGAAAACGTGTGGTGCGTAGCCCACGAGTACAGCTAGTGTAAGTTAACAGCATTTGAAAAAAAAACATATGTGTTATCTGTGTATTGGATCTTCGAATTGCGTTATAAATGTAGAGTATTATCGCTAACATAACTAGAACGAGACACTAATAGTTAACGTATGGGTGAATAAGTATGGTCATGCGTTCAATATATTGTTTTTAAACATTTACACTACCCCATGGAACCGCTTTCGCGTTACTTCAGGGGGGTGCGGGCGTTTCTTACATACTAGCCATTCACGCAACGTGCACCCTAACTTAACTAAGTGAAATACAGTCGTCGCCTCAGCCGGAGTTTGGCCTAGCGACCGATTGAGTCGAATTTCACTGACCTCGACTGACAGCGCTTGTTCGCACTGCCCCAGGTCCCTGCGTTCAATATTTAGCTGCGGTTGCTCATATACCACAAAAAGGTGGAAAGTGATTGTTATGTTATTTAAGCAACCGCATTGCCTAATGTACTTAATACCTAATTTAAATTTAGTTGGAGTTTTTGCCGCTGAGCTTGCAGTTGATTTTTTTACCAGTTCTATAATTTTCTTCCTGTAAAAACAATTTTTCTTTTATAGCAAACGTGTTTTATGAACATGATGACCAATTGTTTCATATTTGTACTTACTTTTCAAATATACTTAGCAAGTATAAGTTCT
The DNA here is from genome assembly GCA_014611495.1 of Limonius californicus. NCBI lineage: Eukaryota > Metazoa > Arthropoda > Insecta > Coleoptera > Elateridae > Limonius > Limonius californicus. The sequence goes on from JABXWE010018998.1 coordinate 5,411, forward strand.
TGCTATTGCTAAAAGTTTACTTCGAACCATCTATTCGGTGAATTTAGCTTTAACTAGTTATCAATGCTTACTTACGTAATCAAATTTTCTTTTACTTGCAAAGCAATGTCGAAGTGTGATTTTACTCCGGGTTTGGCTTTTCGCTATCCACTGGGACATAATGGGGTATGCGGCCTTTCAACTATTACGCTCCCACAGCTTACGCAAAAACCCGTTTTTCTTTTAGCATTCAGTCTTTCCATCTACACTTATCGGGACTTCCAACCCCACCAACGATTGTCATGGTTTTACTATGGCGTACGAGACCAACTGTTTAGCCTTCCCATCCGATAGTGCGAGGCGCCGTGTTGAACGCAGTCTAAGGCCCCATCCAAGAGCAATCGTTGCTTAACTCTGCTCAGCAAACGAAAATGATGTGCCAGGCCGCGCCAGCCTAGGAACTACTGGCTATTAATATTAATGATTAATTAACTAACAGAGATGTTTAAATAATGTTCGTATACGCAGCTCACCACGAGATATTTTTATTGGCTAATAATAAATATTCTTGCATTATTAACTTATTTTTAACGTATTTTGAGGCTAGGGTCGTATAGTTCACTCTTGATGATGGTCTGACTACAGTGTTGTTGGCATTTAATAAAATTGTATTTATCAATAGTTTGTTTTGTAACATAGTCCCAAAAATCCAAAGAACATCATATATTCTGTAATATAACCAGCGAAACGAACGCCTTGTCGTATTGGTTTAAATATGTATTCGGTTTGCCATTTTCATTCATAATTTATCGAAAGTGAGTTCTTTTCGGTTAGAAATTCGGATAGCAGAAGTTTGGTGATGAAAACGTATTTTATTACTGCGACAGTTGCCAACAATTGTTAAGTCACTCGACAAACAAAGTTATTCTTCTCAATTGAATTAAAGTTTGAATTCATAAAATGGACGGTTACCTCCTAGAAGTTTCTACAGGTTGAACTTGGATATAATAACTTCAGGGCAAGGCTTTTATTAGAATCAATATGAGTTACTTCTGCTTAAAAATGATAGAAAAAAGTACACATCTCTTTTTCTGCTTGTCCATTTACACAAGCTTAAGCTGTTCGTATTAAAATTTAAAAACGAAGCTAAATATATTAAACTATCTATTTCACAATATATTTGTTCACTTTACTTTCTTATCAAGTATAACGGAATATGAATAAATTCTATTTTGTATTCGGTTTCTGTTCAGCTTATTTAATACTATTATTTTTACAAAATTACAAGGATGAAAACTATATTACTATAGATATAGTCTCCCTGCCTAGCGATGCGCTTGCGCCACCGATATGGAAATTTTGTAATACCTTCCCGGAAGAAGTCTTTGTATTGCATACGTATCGACTCTGGAGCAGTTCCATTAACGTTGTTATTTGACTGAAATCCTTTCCAGCCTAATTCTTCTAGAAGGCCAAACAAATAAAAATCGGAGGAAACCAGATCAGCGCACTATATGCTGCATACGAAGAAGGTCTCACTGAAGTCTATTTATGGTTTCAATTGTTCTTGCAGTGCTTTGGAGGAAGTAAACAGAACTTTGTCTTATCTTCTGTTTGTTCCTGATCACCTACTTAACTTCATCGCACAAAAGTATCGGATAATAGTCGGCATGAATTGTCCAACGTTCTATAAGGAAATCATCACTCCTTCAAAGTCCCAAAAAAATGTTGCTATCATTTTAGCCTTGTCAACCGTTGTCACAGATTCTGTTTCTATAGTTTTGGAGACCGAAAAATTAATCTTCTTTTCTTTTGTATCGCTGCAGTAAAGAAAACGCGATTTGCAAACGATTAAACTTGTGTTCTTCCGTCTAAAAGCGCGGACGGTACCTTACAATACTTTAGCTTGTTTACGATGATCTCTTCAATACTTCTGAAACTAATTTTGTATATTTCATTGCCAGCCGTCTGTCTTACTGAATAAGGGCATTAACTTCTCTTCATTTTAACTGTTAACCGAAGTTACAGCTCCTTGTACATGAGGACATTTCGACTACTCAAGCACCCGACTGTTTGAAATTGTGCTTGCAGCTTTCTAAGAATGTCAGTAAAATTTATGCCTTTATTCGTAAGATATTGGATTATGTGGAGCAGTTCCACACTACAATAAACAAGACTATCTGACATCGTCACTGTACCTGTCCAAATAATATTATAGGGAAACAATTGCCATAGATATGTTAACAAGCGTCTCGACCAACGTATAATGTAATTAATTTTTGAAATTGTCTTCAGATGGGACTTTAATTTAAAGGTTCCTGTTTAAATTTGAACACTCCTCCGTAGGTTGGGTACCAGCAGATTGTAATTTTCTTCATTTTAACTTGCATAATTCAACATCTTAACGTTACACCACATAAACTTTCCCGAAAATGTTTGATTCAGTATTTTATTGGATGTACATGTTGTCACACCTATTTTAATTTTTGAAAAATAAATTGATGAAGTGTAGAAACACTCTCGATGCTACACCACTGCTCAGGTAGAAAATTAATAACTTAACAATGTTAGTATCCCGGAAAACCCAATCGAAGAAGGAGTGGATTCTAAACAAATAAATAATAGGCGCCACCGACTTATAATTTACTAACATCGTCCGAGGTGTAAGATGGGAAGTCGGATCCTCCAGATGGCTAATCACCTACCTTATCTCTCGTATCTCTCCTTAGGTAAACTTAGTTCTTTATAATCGTCGATAAAGAATAGACAAGTTGCAACTAACTTCGCTTAATTTCTAATTAACACAACCCCACAAGTATAATTCAGAAAAAGCAGTCCCAATTTTACGTAATAAAAAAATAAATAAAATCACTTTCTGGCGAAACTCAAACAACTGAAGGACTATGGTTGCGCTTATCGGATCATCATAAGATTAAGGTTCTAGCGCAAAATCACGTTATGAGAGGCTTCCGCGAAACGAAATCCTGCGTGGTTTTAACCGACTAAAAATAGAAAAATTGAACCTGAAAACACATGCAAATCCAATGCCGTCCCACTATCGGAGCACCCTATACATAAACACGTAAAATTGTTCCCCAATACAATAACTTATAATAATATAATAATAATTAAGGCCTATATAATGTATACTTAATTATTTCCCAACATTACAAATCCCTGACACAATCAAGTTAACGAAATGATTTATATGTGAAAATAATACAATCGTAAATAACAAAAGTCACGTCCTCAAAAATATTAACGTGTAAGCCATCACCAGAGCCAGCGTTTGAATCGGTCGAGGAAAAGCCCATCCCCAACGTTCTCGGCGATGTTTGCGTGCTTAGTTGACCTTATCAACGGAGTTCCCAACCGAGCGTATCTTGCCTAAATTAAATTACAGCGTATATTAGCATTGAAGTTTGGAAAAATTTAAGACTGAACAATCTTTCTATTAATAAATAACTCACCAGTCAATGGAAAACTGGCCACATAAAATCTGTTTGACTGGAATAATCTCTATAATGGAATACTAATTCCTGGAGTTTTTTGACTTCCTCTAAACTAGGACGCAACTCCTATGCCGTGAAGTTTTAAATCGGAAACCTAATTTCCAAATCGATAACGATTTACCACAATTTTCACTCACTTGGCACGTATATGTCCGACCAACCGTCAATACTCAAGTTTTCGTTCCTGGACTTGTCGTTCTAAAATTTTTCAGTTTCCCCCTCCAAAACTATGCGCATAAGTCGACCGTGTCTTTCGAAATGTAAAATGTAAAAAGGGTTGCTTTCAACCAGGCGCGGAATTCGTTGCAATGTTTTGAACGTACCAGAATGTAGAACTTTCAAAAAATGTCAATCTGTATGTGCGTATGGAAGAGGGGAAGAATGACATACCTATATGTTTAAAACGGAAAGTATATGAACAATGTGTGGTACCTGCGATGACTTGCGCAACCCAAAACTTTAACACTGATAAAGAAAGCTTCGAAGAAGTAACAGCAAGAGCTATGGAAAAGCGATTCTTGGTATAAAAACTAACCGCTGAATACGACAAAAAACTAAAATCCAAAATATAGTTGCAAAAATAGCTAGATAAAATGGAACTGGGCAGGACATGTGGCGAGAACAAGGGATAACAAATCGACAAAGAGGATACTGGAGTGGAGGCCTAGAGAATCGACAAGAAGCAGAGGACCACCATCTACAAGATGGACGGATGATTTCAAACGAGTAGTAAGAAATTTGATGAAGACCGCACGAAATAGAACAATAACATGAGGATGGTTTATGTCCAGCAGGGTGCAGGGAAACTGATTGATGATGATGATATATGTATGGAAAGTGACCGTGGCGCAGCGGTTAGTAAGTTGGGCCGATATACTGGAAGACCTTGATTCGGTAGCAGAAACATCGGAAATGCAATGCGGTTCGTAGCCCTCGTTAACCAGGTAGGTCTCCCTTGCTTGTGTTACATTAATTGATATACACGCCACAGGCGTAGGAGAGGAGGTCACCATTCTTTCAAGAGGCAAAGGATTGTAGAGAAATCTATGTTTACAACTTCGGAATTATTCAACCGATCTTAGAATGGTATAGTAAACTACATATGTCGAAACTTGTATTTAAGAGATGCAAAAACAAAAATTAAACATGTTATTTGGAATTATTATTTTAAGGAATACGAATATTTAATTTGTTAGCAAAAATTCTTGTAATATGTCTGAGTGCAGATCGAATTACTTTTCCTTACATATCTGTAGGTATAACATTAAGTAAACATTAAGGATTTTCGAAACCAACCCCTATTTATGTCTTCTAGATGACAATTTCCTGAGATGTTAAAGAGAAGCAAGCTCTATAATACTGATTTTCACCCATTGCCGAAACTTGTCTCTGAAACCGTTTATGAATGTTTAAAGAGTTCGGGCCATTGATCTCCTGTAACACAAATCACGAACGCAAGGCTTACGTGAAACTCTCAAAAATGAGCCTTTTGCGCCTAGAATCTATACTTGTTATTCTTTACGGAGTTTCATAAAACACACAAGCAAAAATGAACCTAAAGATTCAGTGCTAATTAATGGATGTCTTTTAGAATATGTGGGATTGAGTGTTAAAGGATCTAACAATCCACTAATCCGTGAGAGAAGGAATCCAAGTAACAAAATCTGAATGTTGTTCTTAGAACTTCCACCATATTAAATGTAAGATTCGAAAACAACTAATCATGAAACGGAGAATTAAACATATTTTTCTAATATCTTATATCCAGAAAAATACTTTCATTGAGTGAGCAAGAATTCACGTTGGGTATATTGATTCAAATAGATTACTGACTCCCAAACTATGAACTTTAAAAATGAAACAATTATGATTTTTTAAAGATTTGGAAATTTATGCATATACAATACAGTTTAGGTGATGTAAAAATTCTGCAAGCGAAACATTACATTTGCTATACGTTTATAGCGTTATATATGAAACACAAGCAAAAATGAACCTAAAGATCATGTTCTAATTAATTGGATGTCTTGTACAATGTGTGGGATTGAGTAGTACTGAAAGGTCAGACAAGCCACTAATATGTAGAACAAAGAATACAAATAACAAAATATCAATTTTATTAACTTCCACTGCCACCCTATTAAATGTAAATATCCAATCTAGAAGCCAAAAATTAGTCAAGTTTTTGGGTATTACATCTTCCGAAACAAACTACCTTCAAAACAAAGAATGGATTCGCGTTAGGCATTTTGATTCGAATAGGTTGTGGTTTCCTAAACTATATCTCTTTAAAAATAAGACTGTTGCTGATAATTTATTATAGATTTTTATGTGAACTCCCCTGTATTTGAAAAGCAACCATCTAATTGCAATATATTTTAGACTGTGCAAAAGTCCTAGACTTGATACATTCAAAAATTAGCCTTTTACATCTAGAATCTACATTTGCTGTACTTCATACCGTTATATAAACACAAGCAAAATGACATAAATATCCTGTTCTAATTATTTGGATGTCTTTTCCAATGTGTGGGATTGTGTATTAAAGGGCCCTACAAGCCACTAATAAGTTTCGACAAGAAACACCAATAACAAAATGTGAATTTTATACACTTCCACTTGCACCCTATAGAATATATATTTCTAAAACTTGTAATCTAGAAGTGGAAAATTAGATATGGTTGTCTGGTATTTCATCTACAAAAAAATACTTTTAGAACGTGATCAGGGATTCACGTTGGACATTTTGATAATAGATTGTTGTTTCCTAAGCTTAGAAAATAATATCAATTGCTATACTTTATGGCGTTACATAAAAAACACAAGCAAAAATGAACCTAAAGATCATGTTCTAGTTAATTGGATGTCTTCTACAATGTGTGGGATTGTATATTAAAGGGCCCTACAAGCCACTAATAAGTTTGGACAAGAAATACCAATAACAAAATGTGATTTTTATACACTTACACTTGCACCCTATAGAATATATATTTCTAAAACTTGTAATCTAGAAGCGGAAAATTAGATATGGTTGTCTGGTATTTCATCTACAAAAAATACTTTTAGAACGTGATCAGGGATTCACGTTGGACATTTTGATAATAGATTGTTGTTTCCTAAACCATATATCTTAAAAAATAATATCAATTGCTTACTTTATGGCGTTAGATAAAAAACACAAGCGAAAATGAACCTAAAGATGCTGTTCTAATTAATTGGATGTCTTCTACAATGTGTGAGATTGAGTACTAAAGGGTCAGACAAACCACTAATAAATTTGGATAAGAAATACAAATAACAAAAGTTGAATTTTATATACTTCCACTTCCACTCTATTATATGTAATAATAATAATATTAGTCACTTTTCTAGCGTCGCGACGCAGGCGACTACTTCTGCTATGACCCGTCGGCATTACGAGGAAGGTAGTGTGGCCAACACTACGCTTCAGCCGCCTACTATTACCAGTGATTGGAACATTACTTTTTAAAAGCAATGCATTACCATTACTCATTACTTAGTCAAAAAAAGAATGCATTCTCATTACTAATTACTTTTCGTGGAAGGTAATGCATTACAATTACTAATTACCGAAAAAAGTAATGCATTATTTGAAACATTACTTTTGTCGTTATTAAATACTACTAATAATTACACCACACAAAACACAATAATATAAAAAAAATTTATTCCACATATTCCATGTTTAAATTTAACAACAATTGGGTTTCAAAATTGTGATCTGTTAGAGCGTGACGTTTCGTTTTGAAAACGTCTGCTGCCACACTGAACATTCTTTCTACAGCTGCGCTGGATGGCAGTGTTATATTGTACTTCAAAAAAACATCCTTGATGATACCATAATTAGTTAAAATTGTATTATCCCGCCTTTTGTCTTTTAGAAAGTTGTCAAACAATAATTTTAACTCATTTTCTTTTGAATCATTAACATTATCATTGTGTGAAGGGAACTTAAAAAAATCGTCATCTTCATCTTCGGATGTGTGTGATTGTGAATTGGTTGGCAAACTATTGGACACATTTAAATGAAAACAATTTAATTCCCCGATCACCCAGTTGTATGCCGTTTCGCGTTTATTTGGTTCAATCCAATTCATTTTAAATTTCGGATGAACACAACTAGCAACCACTAATGAGCGGTTCCACCAAACAGACTTGAACCTATAAAAAATGAAAACTAATATATATAAACGCAAACTTGGCAGAAAGTTTAGTTGATAATTACCTCAATAAAATACCGTCTATTAGTGAACATACTAAGGGCAAACAAAACTGCAGTTGCTGCGTATCTTTAATCTGTCTTAAAGTTGACACTGTTTGGTACAGTGTAGGCAGCAAATATCCCAAGTACATATTTTTTTCTTTTTGTAAAAGATCCAAAGCTGTTGCCACTGGTTTCATTACCTGTAAAAATATATGTATTAATTATTGCTACACAGCCGATTATTAAAATATGTGACTTACATCGACATATTCCGTTAAAAAGATCCTTTCATTTCTGAGAAACCTTGGCAACCCCAAAGTATCGCAAACAGAATTTAGTTTTTCCAGACTATCATTATTATTGATAAACCGGTTAAGTTGGTTACATGAGTCAAACATGGAGTTCCATCTGGTGATGCCTGGTGATTTCAAATAAACTCCAAGAGTTTCTTTAATGGTATCAGCAGCAACTGTCGATAAATTCTGTTTATTCCAGATTGCACGGCATTTAGCAAAACAACTTCTAGATATTCTTTTAAAAGACGGTATGTGTAACGCTTTTTCTACATCAGTTGTTGCTACTAAATTTAAGGTATGGCTGGCACATCTATAATGAGGTGGCAACGCGATGAAACTTTCGATATTTTCTGCACTACTACAAGTAGATTCAACGTCATTTAATAAATTACTTATTTCAATGAATTGAACCTCTGTTGCAGATTCTTCAAACCGCTTTTCCTCTGACTCGTTTCCAAATACACTAAAATGTACCAAAATACCAGTTCAATTTACTTGCTTCATAATACTTTTTCTGTTATTTTAACTTACGTAAAAGCTTTGACAAAATTTGACCCGTTATCCGTAGTGGCACCAGTAATTTTATTTTGAATTTGATAGTTTTCGAATATCGTCACCAATGCAGAAGCCAATACGTTAAACGTATGCCTGCCTTTTAAACGTTGGCATGCCAAAGCTGCCTGTCGTCTTTCAAAATTTATAGAATCTATCCAGTGAGCTGTCACTCCAATATAACTTCTACAATACAATAAAAAATTGAAATAATAGTATATTTAAAAGTATAAAACGGAAAAATTGTATGTAATAAGTAGGTACCTTTTTGCAGCCGACCAACAATCAGCAGTAATGCTGACGTATGACACTTCCATCATATTTTGAACAATCCTCGTTCTTGTATCGTCCAATAAAGATCCCAAACGTGATTTTAATGTCTTAGAACACATTACTGTAAGATTCGGTTGAAGGCTAGTTATCAATTTTTGAAAAGCTGCACCTCCTTTATTCGCAGTATCACAAATAGAAAAATGTTGCAAGCTATTTATTACAAAATTCATAATAAGTTTGTCTACAACAGCTTGTGTCGGCATCAAAACTCCATTGTTGCCTTTAGAATTAGAATAATGATCCAATTTTAATTGCTTACATCGGCCGTTGCTAACACCTATTTTTTTACAATTCTCAATTTTCTGGTCCAGTTCTTTAACTCGATTAGGGTGGATTTTCTACAAAAAAATAATTAAAAAAAATTGTGCAAAAATTTTTAAAAACCACAAGGTGAATTTGATCACGCACCATAGTGAAATAACAATATATTAACGAATTCATTTAAATTATTGCTTTTTAATTAATTTCATTTAAATGTTTTAAAGATTAATAAATTTTGTTCGTTTACCGATTAGGTAGTTAATCTGTCCCCCTTTAATAAATAAAATTATTAATTAGTTAGAAGTAATTAATTGAATAATTATTAAATTTTAATTTAAAGCAACGTGTATATAAGCAAAAATTTAAAGAAAAGTAGAGAGTAAAGGATTATTATAAATTTCATCTTTTTTATAAATTCCTAGCTAAACATACAAATTTTTAAATCACCTTCGAAGTTTTGGTTAAAAGGAAGATTCCATCATTGAGGTAATTGCGCCTTATCCACTAAAGTTGTGGTAGTTAGTAGTTAATAACTAAATAGTAAATACAAATATTTGCAATAATTACCGTACGAAAATGCTGCGGAAAGAAAATTACATTCTAGCAACTATTTATTGCGTTTTTTGCGATTCTATCAAGGTTGGGCGTCCTGGTTATCGTTATCGAAGCATAGGCTCAATGATAGTTTAAGTCCTACTGACTTTAAAAAATATTTGGAATACTTAGTATAAGAAACTTACGTGATCTCAGTTTCGCGATTTCCCACTCAGCGTCGTTACAAGGTTAATACTCTTATTAGTTGAAAATAACGTAATTGCAGGCAGTGTTGGGTAAGATACTTTTTATTTGTATCTAGATCCAGATACAGGTACGTTTAAAAAAGTGTATCTAGTTACAGATACAAGATACATTTGACTATGCGTATCTAGATACAGATACAAGATACTTTAAAATGTATCTAGATCCTTTTCAGATACAAATTTGATACCTACTTTAAAAAATTACACTTCCAGAAATGAAAGCGCGCATAAACCATGATAATATTATTCTTCTATTTATACTGAGAAAACTTCAAGTTTTGTCAAGACAAACCTACAGTTTGGTTATGAGATTTACTTGGAAATTCCCAAAATTGAAAACAGCAAGGGTGGTTATTGTATTGCCACAATGGGTAAATGTATACTTAAAACCTTAAGATTCTTACAGTTCTTATCCCCTGAAAATGGGAATGTTTGAATATTTATTACCATTACCTATTTTAAGACGTATTTGGGTTTTTCTGCTAAAAGTAAATGCTAAAATTTAAATGTCCAAAAATGTCCTAAATTTTAAAATGAAGAAATGTTTTAATAAAATTCGAAAACTATGTAAAATAAATTATAATTCTTGAATGTATCTAGGATCCTTTTATTGTTTAATACAAAAAGATACCGCTTAATAGGATCTAGATACAGATACAAGATACAATTTTATAAACGTATCTAGATACAGATAGTCGATACTTGAACGGTATCTAGATCCAGTATCTAGATACACGTATCCCAACACTGATTGCAGGTACCTAACTATATAATATGCGTAAAATTATCCTTGGTAAAATTCTGGGAAGCAAGAATTTAAGCAAATTCATAAATATATCGTATGTTATTTTTTTGTACAATGCGTAATCTACCACACGGGACAGGTATCTTCTAATGTATTTTTTACTTTTGTATTTATTTGTATATATTTATATATCAGCACCTCAGAGGTCAACTGCATCAAGTCAACAAAAGCAAATCTTACAGGAGAGACAATTAAAGCCGTCTTCAAATATATTTAACTCTACTACTTTTGAATAGGCGGTATAAAAATTTTGAGACCTCACATTTCTAAAAGACACATTTCTGTTAATTAAATATGACATAAAATAAAATTGAAAAAAATATTAATTTTGAAAATAAATGACTTAATACTGTTAACTATTTTTTTTTATTTTCCAAAAACTTGACTTAGTATTAAACATGCTATTGTGTTCTAAGAGCTAAGGTATTTTGCAGATAATAGCGAAGTCCACAAATGTGGATAAAATGAAACAACATTGTACTTTAATGGAGTTTATTAAGAAGTAAACCAATACACATGGTAACACAAAATATCTATTGAAATATTACGCAAAACTTAAAAGGAAACTGGTTTTCAAAACGGAAGTTTAGTTTAGTTATCATCTCCTTCATCCCTTCCTTTATCACTATGAAGTAAACTATTGTAGAACCCGTGGAAAGCTTTGGCTACCCACGTAAGAAGATTTTGTAGATGTTTATACTTCTTAGTAGATATTGGATTCCGACCTTCTCGTATAAGCGGTATATTTTCTCGCGATAAATTTGGATTGCTACAATTTCTATTGAAGTCCAGTACAGAAAATTGATCATTAAAACCAGTTTTATAATACAATATTCCAGGATTTTCGGCCCGAACCTGTAAATGCACAGCCTTGGATATTAAAAATATTTCTCCGTTACCAGATTTTTTTCTAGAAACATAAGGAGATTGTGGAGCACTATAAAGACTTTTGAAGTTCTTAAAATCGGTAGTTTCCATTCCAATCACGTTAAATGGATTGTTCCGGCTTGATATTCTGGCTATTTGCTGCCAATCCCAACAAAAGAGCCGTTATACAAAACATTACGTAAAATAAGAATTTTTAAAAGTAAAGAGTACTAATAAAATTTCGTTTTCCGGGAATGATAACTGAAAGCCACTGCTTTTTCTTAAAGTAAAAATTATTTTTGAAATCCCCATTCCTTTCTGGGCAAATCTGGTCTCTTGATTTTTTTTAATTTGACGTACGGTTTTCCCATAAAAAAATAAAATTCATTCATTTGCATCTCGCTAGACCACTTACGAGAAAAAACAATTTATGTAACTTTAAATAATAATTTTTTTAAGAGAATAATTTTTAAAGGTTAAAATTATGAAATTAAAGTAATCTAAATACATTTTGGAATGCTAACACAAAATTACACTGAACGCACAAAGAAATAAATTAAAATAAACCTCCTGCCAATATGCATGCCTCTGCTCTTCTTCTCATGGACTCACGTACTCTTTGGAAAATGCTGGGACTGTTTCTAATAGTTGCACAAGAAACTATGATGCGATTTCTCTACTGCTCTTCAGTATGAATTGGTGTGCTGTAAACCAATGTTTTAAGATGACCCCACGGGAAATAATCTAAACTATTGAGGTCCGGGGACCTAGGTGGCCATGCCTGTGGTCCTCCACGACCTCTCCAGCAATTATTGTAATTTTGGTTTAAATATTCGCGCGCCAGAGCACTGAAGTGCGCTGGTGCCCCGTCGTGCATAAACCACAGTCGATTTCTTACTAAAATGGGAACATCTTCCATCAAAGCTGGCAATTCTTCTTCGAGAAACTGTCAGTAATTATGCCCATTCAACCTCATGAATAAAATAGGGTCCAATTAAATAATCACCGCATATTCCAGCCCACACGTTAACGGAAAACTGCTCTTGGTGACGGGATTCCAAGATTGCATATGGGTTTTCGTCAGCCCAAGAATGATTATTGTGAAAGTTTTGGATGGCGTTTCTGGAAAAATTGGCTTCATCGGTGAATAAAATTTCAGTTTCAAATAATGGATTTTCATACACTTTTTGAAGAAACCCTTGGCAAAAGTTCATCCGTAATGGAAAGTCGCAAGGGAGTAGAGACTGAACCCGTTGGATATGGTAGGGATATAATAACAAGTCATGGAGAATTTTCCAAACGAGAATATGTGAGGTATTCGAATTGTTCCCAATTTTTCGTGTACTTAACCCGGAATCTTCCTCAACTGAAATCAAAACCGCTACCTCAATTTCTGATGTTCTTACAGTACGTTGTACTCCTTTTAGATGATTGTCTGGTTCAAAACCGGAATATTTCTATTTGGAAAGCGGTCTTCATACAACCGCGTGGCTTCCAGTGTGTTACCATCAGCAAGCCCATACATGTAATGCATATCTGCAAACTCAGTATTCGTAAAATGGAACATGTTTTTTTAATAATATTGTTAATTTTAGTGACTTAAATACGTGACAATTAGACTAGGTACACAACTGTCAAAACTGGTTATGTTTACAAAACAAAATCTGCTTCTTACCTACTAGATATGTTTTTAATCCTTGATAATACCCAATTTCATAACAACGTGCAAATAAATGAATTTTGTTTTTTATGCGAAAACCGTACGTCAAACGAAAAAAAAACAAGAGACCAGATTTGCTCAGAAAGGTAAAGAAGATTACAAAAATAATTTTAACTTTAAGAAAAAGCAGTGGCGTATCACTTTTCTCTCCAAAATGATTCAATGCAAATCCCACACGAACGCAACTGGCAAGAATAAAAAATTATATTGTACAGCAGAAAATGCCTTTTAATGCATAGAAGATGCGTACTCCTTTTCACAAAAATATCTAGGGTCATACCAAAGTTATCGTAATAAAAAGAATTTTTTCCTAAAACTTTAACACCCTGTAGTTCAAAAGTTAAGACTTTTAGTACATATGTTCATATGAAGTTTTTTTCTCAAAATGGACCCAAGAATAACCTCCTTAAATATTAGCATGTTATTCAGAAACACCCTGTATATTATAAAAAAATTATATTAACTTTACAAAAATACAAATGGGACCCTGCAATGTAATTCCTGGCAAACCGAATTGCACCCAAGTTAGTTATCATGCTGCGTTTAATGTCGTGTTTGGTTACTAAACTTGTGTATACAAGTAACCTTGTAAATGAACATTTTAATGTATAAAATTGCTTCCTTCAACTTCAGTGTTAAACCTACAGCAATCACCTGTCGCAGTAATAGAGAAAATTCACTTGATACTTATCAAAAATTAATTGGAAAAATGTTTGTTTCTGTTTGGTTTTATTACTTCCACATTTATACACACCGCAAACAATTAAAATTTTTTTGATTATCTTAACAAAGACCCAACTTTCTTCAATTGCTGAAATAGTACAAAATAAAAAGTAAAATGGCTTGGTTATAGTTCAAAAAGCATACATACGTATTATATTTTTATTCAATTATTTTCTACTCATAAATTAAAAAAGAAATACAGGATGTTCTGTTTGAAATTTGTAAGTTGCTGCTGTTTCTAGTTAAATAGCAAATGCCAAAAAATTATTGTGCGTTTCAAAATGGCCATAAAAATACTGAAACTTCTTTTAACCTATTATATGATTCTAACAATAAAAACGTTATCAATAATGAACAATTTATAATTGGCATCCTGTATATTACTTTATTTGTGTGTTAGGTAGCTTCAAATTCTGTAACATTTTTGTTCTAGCAGAATTGCATGTTTGTGTTATTTGTGTGATCCAAATGTAGTGCAATTCTTTGTCAATATTGTTGTCGTACTTTTCCGTGAAATGGTGCTAGATGAGGCTTAAAATGCCTATAAAACATTAGTACACAATCATGTACTCTATCAAAAGTTTTTAGTCAGTGCTTGAATATTTTCAAGGTTAATTCAGCATTCTTAACCAGTGTGCTTAGTGAATATTAAATTGAACAAATTTGTAGGAGAATTGAAATTATAATTATGTATTGGAATAATTCTTAGGCTTTGTGTTTCAAATTCTAAATAGAATTCCTCTTAACTTGAGCAACAGATAATCTATCTGGATTATATTTATTTAAAACTTTCCCTGCAGATCATATTTGTAGCATTTACTTACTATTTAATAAGTAGTTGTGATTAATAATTTCAGCAGTTTCTAGTGGTTTATTTAGTTTGATATGCAATAAAATGTCGTTAAAGCAGTAAATGATATTTGTAGCGTGCTGGAATCATTAATTTAATTATATACCTATTAATTAGTACAAATTGAGCCAGAAATAATCAAAAAAAGGTATCTGGAAACGTGGATAATTTACCTGAAGATGGTAATACTAAGCCTTAGTTTGTTCGTGAAATAATATTAAAATTTATTATGTTCAAAGTGTGATTTTTTCAAGGAGTATTGCATGCAACTTGTTTTTTGTCTTAAAATTGTGTCTATAGTAAGAGCAATATCTTTTTTTCTTTTGTTTGCTATTTATTGTGCAGTGTAACAATCCATTAAA
This sequence comes from Limonius californicus, assembly GCA_014611495.1. NCBI lineage: Eukaryota > Metazoa > Arthropoda > Insecta > Coleoptera > Elateridae > Limonius > Limonius californicus. The sequence goes on from JABXWE010018998.1 coordinate 20,696, forward strand.
CTAGACCTTGTATTTGCATTCTGCTAGTGCTATTTTGTTTTAAATACAATCGTGCATTGGAGATAACAAAAACATTATTTTTAATAATATAAAATGAAACATTTGCTTTTGTGGTTTTGAAATTTAAAGACTTATATTGGTAGTTAAAATGTCTGTCTTCAAATTCCTTTAATTTTTAATGTGGCAACACTGTTAAACATCATGGAGTATAATTGGCTAATCAAGTTGACCCAAATGTTTTCTAGTGGTGTTGAATTAACACAACACTTTATATTGTGGTTTTCAATTTTTTAAGAAATTATATTTAATTTAGAAATGCACAACAAATCCTTCAGTTATCAAATAACACTTATGTCCATATTTTAGGTTATTATCTATTACCTTTTCCAGTCTTGTATTGTACAACAGTTGTAATGTGTAAATAATAATGTATTAGTAATAAAACTTAACACAAAATAAAATGAATAAGATAATGGTCACTTTAGTTTTATTATAAAATTGCTTAACCCTTCGTTAGTCGCTATTGGTCTGTGATGCCGAGACAAACAAAGACATGAAAAATCTCGGACATGCGCAGAACTGCAACAAGGCACTCCCTGCTACCTTTATGATTCAGTTGCCCAGACATCAGTTCAGAAGCATTTGTGTGTAAGTGTAGCCGAAGTATTTTTATTCTACATTTCGGTGCGACAGACCGAAGCGATTATTGCTGTATTTTTATTTCACTTATGCCGTTGACGCAAACCAAAGTGTATTTTTTATTTTCAAAGTGTACAGTAATCAAAGGTAAAATATTAAATACCTCTAGTGTAAAATTAGGTTATAATATTTTTAAAATATTTTAGCCATGTCTTTTCACTCTTATGAAACAGAACAAGTTCATCTTCAAAAGCTGTTTGATGAATGTCAGACGGACAATGAAATTGATTTTAATGATGAAGAAGACGACGCCGATGAGGATTTTGTTGAGGAAAGAGAAGATGGGAGTGAATCGGAACAGGATATTTTAGAATCTGGTGAAAGTGATGATATTTCTCTTTCTGAAGGTGATGATGACGCTCCTTTGAGTATGTATAGATATTATCTAGGAAAAAACAAAATTACAAAGTGGAAGAAGGAAGTGCCTCCGCGAAATATTAGAACTAGACAGGAAAATTATGTTATTCGTTTGCCAACAGCCAGGTTGGTTACAAAATCTCTCAAAGAGCCGGTTGATATTTGGCAATACGTGATCAATGAAGAAATGCTAACTATTGCTGTAGAAATGAAAAAAATCTCTTCGATACTCTCTGCAAATTATACAGAGCTAGCTTGGCTCTAGGCTACATTCCAATGGCCTGGAGGGTATCCAAGATAGTATTCTTACCAAAACCGGCGCGTGTCTCGTACGCAGAGCCAAAAGCCTTCAGACCCATCAGTTAAACATCATTTCTATTGAAAGGATTGGAAAAGCTGGTAGACAGACACTTAAGGGACGGACAGCTGGTAAACAACCCGCTGCATCCGAACCAACATGCATATCAACCAGGAAAATCTGTGGAAACAGCACTTCATGATCTAGTGTACAGGATTGAGAAGGCACTGCTCCACAAAGAGATAGCCCTCGGAATCTTTTTAGACATAGAGGGGGCGTTTGACAATGCCTCCTACAACTCGATGTGCGCTGCGGCAACGGAGAAGGGGTTTGACAACACGATCATAAAGTGGATCAAAAACCTGTTCCAGTCGCGAACCATCAAGGTTACCATCCACGATGGAAGTAAGACAGCCTATGCTACCAGAGGGTGCCCGCAGGGGGGAGTACTCTCTCCCCTGCTGTGGAACTTGGTAGTAAACAGCTTGATCACTGACCTAAACAATCAAGGTCTTTATACTCAAGAATACGCGGATGATGTAGTAATCTTGGTCACTGGTAGGTTCCACGGGACAGTCCTAGAGATTACTCAACATGGACTGAATACCGTAGAACGCTGGTGCAGAGAGCATTCGCTGACGGTCAACCCAACGAAGACCAAAGCAGTGCTCTTTACCAAAAGAAGGAACCTACAAGAAAGGGCCCTTACCTTATACAACACTCCCCTAACCTGGGACTTAAAAGTAAAATATCTGGGCGTCATACTTGACCAGAGACTTACTTGGAGACACCATGTAGAGGAAAGAGCAAGGAAGGCGACTGCAACCTTTTGGATTTGCAGACGTGCCTTTGGCACAACCTGGGGGTTCAAACCAAAGGTAGTACACTGGATGTACATAGCCATGGTAAGACCCATCACCACGTATGCAGCGCTTATCTGGTGGAAAGGCGCAGATACACAAAGACTGGGAACAATCCTCAATCGAGTGCAGCGTTTGGCCTGTGTGGGCATTACGAGTGCACTAAGAACAACACCAACATACGGCTGCTCTGGAGGCGCTAATAGGGCTCCCAGCACTGCCAATGGCAGTGAAGTCGGAGGCAGTGCTTTCGGCCTGGAGAGTAAAGCAATTAAACTCATGGAAGGACGTGGGCTATAACATGGGGCATTGCGGGATACTATCCAGTGCACCAGAGATCTGCTGCATGGGGGTAAACCGCATGGTACCAAGGTATACGTTCGACAGAAACTTCGAAATCAACATTCCCACCAAAGAGGAATGGGCAGAAAATTCCCAGGATCTACTTGCCAATACGGGACTAATCTGGTTTACAGATGGATCCAAAATGGCAGGCGGAACTGGAGCAGGCATATTTGGACAGTCTCCAAGAGTAGAACTATCTACACCATTGGGGACTCATACGTCAGTGTTTCAGGCGGAAGTTGTAGCTATCTCCGAATGTTCTGATGAATGTACTCGTAGGGCATACCAAAATTTGCCCATCACGATATACTCAGACAGCCAAGCAGCTCTTAAATCGTTCAGCAATCCTAAGAAAGCCTCGCGTTGGTATTAGAATGCTGGGAAAAACTACAGGCGATGGTGCAGCGTAACGCCACAGTGGGTTTGAGGGTAACGAACACGCTGATCGGCTGACCCGGATGGGCTCCTGGGAGCACCTCCGGGGATCCGAACCAGCAGTGGGCGTACCTCAAAGCTCGATTAAGGCCACTATACAGGACAGACTGAGAAATCAGCATATCCAAAGGTGGAAACAACAACCGTTTAGGCAAGCGAGACTTCTCATAGAAGGACCAGCCCAAAAGCAAGCAGACTTCCTATGGGGAGGAAAGACATCAAGGCCATAGTAGCCCTCTTAACAGGCCATGGCCATCTGAACAAACACCTAACCACATTGGGAATCAGAAACGATGTCCTCTGTCGGAAGTGTAAAATAGAAGAAGAAACCTCCATTCATGTACTCTGTCGGTGTGCATCGCTTGCCACTCTCAGATTCAGGGTCTTTGGGGTCTGGTTTCCAGAACCTGAGGACATTCGAAGAGTCCCACTGAGACAGATCCCGAGGGGCTTTACAAATTTAGTAACAGTCCTCATGCAATAGTAGAGAGGCTTTGTGAATCCATATATCGTTCTGGTTGAAATCTAACTGTAGACAATTGGTTCACGAGTACTGGGCTTGTAAACACATTATTCGAAAAAAAATTACTGTCGTTGGAACTCTACGGAAAAACAAACCTGAACTACCATTAGAATTTTCGAAACCAGTAAAACGTCCAGTAAAATCAAGTTTATTTGGTTTTCAAAAAAACTGCACTATCGTCTCGTATATACCCAAGAAAAACAAGAATGTTTTAGTAGTTTCATCTTTGCACCACGATGATAGCATTAATGAAAGTACAGGTGTATTATGCAAACCTGAGATAATAACAATGTACAATAAAACAAAATGTGGCGTGGATGTTGTAGACCAGCTATGTGCAAATTATAACTGCGCCAGAAATACAAGGCGTTGGCCAATGGTGGTGTTTTATTCTGTCCTCAATGTAGCTGGAATAAATTCAATGGTTATATATACAGCAAATAACCCTCTTAGTACTGTGAGAAGACGAGAATTTCTGCGGAGGCTGTCATACGGCTTGATAAAACCATACTTGCATGAAAGACTTATGGTTCAATATCTTCCATTAGCTATAAAATCCAGAATTCGAGATATATGTGGTATAGAGCAACAAAACAACCAAGTAAATGAAGGCCAAAAGGGCCGTTGTTACTTCTGCGGCACAAAGAAAAATAGATGTACCCGTTTTTCTTGCATGAATTGCAAAAAATATATGTGCTTGGAGCACATAAAAGGAATTTGTGTAGAGTGCAGTGTCAATAATTTAGCTCAAGAATAAAACTTTTTAAATCCTTTTAGTTGTGTTCGTAGCTTTTACGTATATTATATCGCTTATTTTAAGTTTACAAAAAATAAATTTGTAAAGTTTTAAATTCATACTCTTGAATATTTTCTAAGTTTTTTTAAGTTACTATCAAAAATGTAACATTTTCATAATTGTAAGACAAATGTATCTAAAATAATAATAATAGTTATTTATGGAACAAGGCCGTGAACTAGGACTTTTTTTATGAGAATGAATATTATTTGGCGAGGCGCAGCCGAGCCAAATAATCATTCGAATAAAAAAAAGATAGTTCACGGCCATGTGGCATACAAAATTTTGTGTGCAACTGTGAAAAATTACCAAAATTAAAGATAAATAACGTTCGAATTATCTAATAAAAGCTAATTTCATTCAAGATCATGACCCGTAAAAAAAGTCTTTGTCGGCCGGTAAAAATAGTTATTTTTGTTACAAGTACCTAAAATAATGTTTTTTCGGTCGAATCGTTGTTGA
>JABXWE010018999.1:0-14796 GCA_014611495.1 Limonius californicus
CAACAGTTTACCACAAAAAATTTCAGGTAGATGTAGTAGTTGGGGGGGGGCAACTCATAAACTTTAGACCCCTATATCTCCGCCCCTGTTGAGGTGCTAGCTATATGACTTTAGAGCTAGATAGAGCTAGATAGAGCTAGCTAAACACTATCAGGAGCTAGCTTTTCAATTCCCTAAATCGACTGGGGGGGGCCAGCGTTAACTTGGCCCCACCCGAATATTATCCTTCCTAATTGTTACACCTTAAGAGTGCTAGGTGTAAGAATTGAGAGCTAGCTAGTGCTAGATATAACAAAACCAGAGCTAGGTTTTGAGAAAGAAATTTTAAATGGGGGGGGCCAACTTAACGGACCCCTCCAACGTCTATTGTATTCCTTAGGGCCTCTAGAGCTCGTTGTATGTATATGTTAAATAGCGACGGTGATAACTAATAAGGCACATCCCTGCCAAACTCCCTTTTTTATTTTGTCTATTTGCTGGTATTTGCCGATCTGTATTACCGCTTACTTACTCTTCTATCTTTGTAGTTAATTCCAATTTTTGTTAATATATCAAACATTTTCGACCACTGGACATTATCAAAAGCCTTTTTTGCATCTATAAAGTTTTTATTTTTTCTTATCATTTTTTCTCCGATTACTCTAAGTGCAAGAATAACCTCTCTTGCTCCCGTGCCTTTTCTGAATCCGAACTGATCTTCTGTTAGGTTTTCCGTAATTCGGCTGTCTATTCTTCTATGTATAATTTTTGTGAGTATCTTGGATGCATAAGTCTTGAGGCTTATTCTTCTACAGTCTTCGCATTTCTTTGAAGACGCTTTCTTTGGTATAGTGACTATCACATTTTTTGAAAGATATTTCGGTAATGTTCCAGTGTCGTATATGTCACATACTAAATGGTATAGTTCATAAAAAGAGTTTCCTGTTAGTTGCTTGATAATTTCCGCGTTAATTCCGTCTACATCGGGAGATCCATTCGCTTTTAAATACTTCACCGTCATTTCGAATTCTGCTCTCATTATTGGGTCACCCACTTCTTCTCTATCAATTATTTCTTGCTCCTCTACCAGCTTTTCGTTCACATCACTTCGTATAATTGTTCGATGTACTCTTTCCATCTGTTGGCTATTTCTTCGTTTTTTATTAGTATTTCACCATTTTTATCTTTAATTCCTACATGCGAGATTTCCGTTCTCTAAATAAGTTTTTAACATTTCTGTATGCTTTATCTAATCTTATTTCTTGAATATTTTTTTGCACGGATTCACAGTTCTCTTTTATATAGTTTTCTTTATCCCTTTTTGCTTTTCTGTTAATCATATTTCTTAGTTCCTGGTATCTTTGTTGCCCTTCTTCATTGTTCGAGTTGTTAACTTTTCTCCTTTGTTGAATCAATTCTACAACTTCTTTTGAGATCCGGAGTTTTCTATTCTGTATTCTTTTTTGACTTAGAATTTTGTTTGCAGCTATTTTTATGGATTGCTTTAGTGTAGTCCTCCTTTCGTCCACGCCTTCTGGTTCGAAACTTCCCTTCTCACAAAATAAAATGTCACTTTTAGCACTTATATCATAAATAACTATTTTAAGAAGCTAAACACGACTGAAATTTTGGCCGATATACAGCAAACATTGGGTGACAATGCCCCTTCGAAAGCAATGATTTGTCGCTGGATTGCACGATATAAACGTGGTGATTTGAACATTGAAGATGATGAACGACCAGGACCATCAAAAACGGTAACAACTCCGGAAACAGTCGATCAAGTGCATGATATTGTTTTAAAGGATCGCGAATAAATATTGACGAGATAGCTAGGATCGTAGGCGTATGAACTGAGCGCATACATCACATTTTGCACGTAGAATTGGGAATGTATAAGCTATCAGCAAGATGGGTACCGCGCTTGCTGAATGTTGTACAAAAACGAGAAAGAATGCGAACATCAAGCGACAATTTGAAGCTGTTTAACAAGAATCGGGTTGAGTTTCTGCGCCGCTTTGTTACGGTCGATGAAACTTGGATTCATCACTATATTCCCGAATCAAAATACCAATCTCAACAGTGGAAACATCATGGCAGTCCTCCGCCAAAGAAGGCGAAGTCGTTTTCATCGGCCGGGAAGGTAACGGCTACGATTTTTTGGGATTCGAAGGGGATACTTCTCATCGACTATCTCTCAAAGGGCCAAACTATCAACGGAGCATATTATGCTGCACTTTTGGCCCAACTAAAAGCAGCAATTGCTGAAAAAAGACCCGGATTGGTTCGAAAAAAGGTGCTTTTTTGTCATGATAATGCCCCTTCCATACCAGTCGCATGGTTCGTGAGAAATTGGATCAACTTCGCTTCCAGGTTATCCCCCACCCACCTTACTCACCAGATCTTGCTCCGAGTGACTTTCACCTTTTCCCGAAACTCAAACTTTTCCTTGCCGGAAAGAAGTTTAAGACGGACGAAGAAGTAATTGCTGCAACGGAGCAATATTTTGACAGCCTTGAAGAAGATCACTACAAAACCGGCATAATGGCACTTTAGCGTCGGTGGTCCAAGTGTGTTGATGTACGAGGAGAATATGTTGAAAAATAAAAAAAATTAATGCTCTAACTCATGTCTTTCATTTCGAGTTCTCTTGCTTCTAATTTCAGTATTTCTATTTTAACCCCAAATTTTATTATACCTACTTTTCTTTTAAATTATTACTTCTGCTTTCCTGTTCAATCGCATCTAATTGTTGGTTGAACTGCTGTTTCTTTTTTGCTTACATGTTTTTATAACTTCCTTTCTTCTTGTCTTATACTCTTTCTTATCTTCTTCTGAATTAGTCTCTAACCATTTTAATCTTGCGTTTCTCTTTTTCTTTACTACTTCCTCGCAGTCTGCGTTTTACCATTCTCTCTTATTCATTTGTTTTTTATGTTCTATCATGTTTTCTGCTGCTCGCTCTGTTGCATGCTTAAATATTTCCCATTCTTTATTTATTTGTACATTCTCATTTGTCTTTTGGATTTCGTCGTCATTCATTTTTATGTACTGTTCTTCCAATTGTGTCTTATTTAGCTTGTCTTATGCCCATCATATTTTGTTTTGTGTTTGAGTATTGATCCTGCATTATCCCTTCTTCTACCTTCGCGATAACTAGATAGTGATCTGTATCAACACGTATTGCTCTATGTGACCTCGCATCTCTAATTGACGACAGTCCAGTATAATGGAAAAAGTTTTAGAAGATTTCATAACCTGCATTATGTGTTTTTAACACCTGCAAGTAACAACCGCATTATTTCGATTTGAAAGTGTTTTCTTAAGTATTGTGGCATATAAGTTTTCAGTTCCTTTTAGTTTTTAACATTGCTCCAGTGATCCAATATAACAAGATCAAATTTGGCAAGTATTTCGACAGACTTCAAAAAATTACCATTGCCTTAACTGTTGTGAACATTATTCAAGTTGTTGCTTTGATTGACTTGACAAATTAGAGGGTGACTTCACGCCATTTTTATTTTTGTTATGTTTTAAATTTTGTATCAAATATTAATTAGTCACTGTGCGGGATCTAATTGTGTATTCTTCTGTTTTCAAATTGAGAATTTGTTTTAAAATGTTTTTTAAACATTTAAATCCTGTGAGCTGCCTTTGGCCGTCCTCCAAATCGGTCGCCCGCTTGTGTTGCACACGGTTGCCCTCCGCCAGGACCGGCCCTGTACAAATAAGCAAATAGTAATAAAATAAGGTTAGGTACCTTTGAAAAAACAATTAGAAGAAATTTCTACAATGCATGCCAATGTAGTTTGTAGCAACTATAGTAATATGAAAACTTTTGTTTAAATTTACCAAATATTAGTAATTTAATGATGTACGGTAGAACTTAATTGTTTCTCAATTGTTATTTACTTACAGCAGGGGAAATTTGGTAGTCTATTTAAAATGACCTTGTACTAGTTTAGTTACTTTTGTAACATTCAGTAATCCACGTATAAACATATATATATGTTACAGTAAAACAGGAAGAGATGCAAACATCGGAATTGCCTTCAGAAACGAATGATTGGTCCATCAAACTGGAATCATTACATGAAGAATTAAATATAAAAACTGAAATCTGTAGTAACAATGAAGATCATGCAATAATAGAGCCTCCATTGAAGTGCATCTGGTATCATAGTGTTGAAACTCACACTGGGGAAAAGTTATATAAATGCAATGTATGTGACTATGAAACTGCACGCAAGAATGACATGCGAATGCATATACGAACTCATACAGGAGAGAAACCCTTCAGGTGCAATATTTGTGATTATGAAAGTGCACGCAAGAGTAGCTTGCGAAATCATATGAGCACTCATACAGGAGAGAAGCCCTTCAAGTGCGATATTTGTGCCTTTGAAAGTGCACACAAGAATAGCTTGCGAAATCATATGAGCACTCATACAGGAGAGAAGCCCTTCAAGTGCGATATATGTGACTTTGTAAGTGCAAAGAAGGATAACTTGCGAATGCATATACGAACTCATACAGGAGAGAAACTCTTCAGGTGCAATATTTGTGACTATGAAAGTGCACGCAAGAGTAGCTTGCAAAGCCATATGAGGACGCATACAGGAGAGAAACCGTTCAATTGTGATCTGTGTGCCTATGAAAGTGCACACAAGAAAAGCTTGCAAAGACATACGAGTACCCATACGGGAGAGAAACATTTCAAGTGCAACATATGTGACTATGAAAGTGCACTGAAGTCTAACTTACGAAGTCATATGAGAACGCATACTGAAGAGAAACCCTTCAAGTGCAGTAAATGTGAATATGAGGGTGCAAACAAGATTACCTTGCAACGACATATTATAAGAACTCATACAGGAAAGAAGGAAACTGTTTAAATGCAAAATTTCTGCTTCTCTGATTGTAAAGTAGTACGATTTATAAGTATAAATGATCGGATAATTGTTAATAGGTATAAGCATTTTGAAGCTTTTTACTTGTCAATTGGCATGTTGTTCTTTTGAAAATGTTGTTTTATGCAGTAGTATTTGTAAGATTGTTCATGTATCTGTAACAGTTTTATAAAGCAATCTTAATAGTTACTTGTATTTGTTATGAACTAACTAACCCTATGTTTGAGTACCTAGTGTTATAATACTATAAATGAACTCTATAGGCAATTGTTTTTTTATTTATCCAGGCAATTTAAAATCTGTCCAAGGGACATTAAGCAAATGAGATAACACTATTAATAACAAAATTAAATACATATCATGTAGACAGGTCGTCCAGTGAATCGTGCCTTTACAACTACGTCTTAACTAAGACTTGATTGCTGCTATTGGAACGTAAGGTTTCTTCTTAGTGTCGCATTGGGGCGTTGGTAACTTGATGGAGAACTTTAGATTGGAATTTTTCTATTATTTCGATGTTAGAATTTGCAGCAGAACCCCATAGCTGCACTTCGTAACTCCATATTGGCTTTAGTATTGCTTTGTACATGAGCACTTTATTTTCTAGTGTGAGTTGCGACTTTCTCCCCATTGTCCAGTACAGCTGCCCTAATTTGATGTTTAATTGCTTCTTTTTTATTTCAATGTGAGGCCTCCATGTAAGTCTTCTATCTAGGGTTATACCTAAGTATTTAGCTTTTGTATCTTGGGGTATAGCTTGTTCGTTGAAGTGGATTGGTGGACAGGTTGATCTTTTCGTAGTAAAAGATACATGTACAGATTTCTGTTGATTAATCCTGATTCCCCAAATTTCAATACATTTCTCGATTTCGTTTATATTTTCATGAACCAGATTAGATGCAGTAGCGGTATCTCTGTCTGATGCAATCACCGTACTGTCTTCAGCGAAAGTCGCTACTGCTGTCCTTTGTAGAACTGGGAGATCGGCAGTAAAGATCAAATACAAGATTGGCCCTAGTATGCTTCCTTGCGGAACGCCTGATTTGGTTGGTTTTAGGTTTGTTTGTTCGTCACTGTTAGCGCCAATTCTTACATGCGAAACAAAAGAGCACATCAAGCGCACGCATGTCCATGGTGTCGTTCGCCCGAACCACAACCTGACTTGCTTTACTTCGCAGCGCACGTTTATTGTATTTGATCTTTTTGTATTATTGAATAAAACTTAAGCTATTATCAGAAGTGGGATAAAGAACGTCTATTGTGAAAAACAGTTTGTTACTTTAGTGCTACAACGTGCTAGTGCCATTGTTAGATTTCAAACATGGAACCATCAGCAACAGAACCGGCGGGAACCTCGACACCCTCCTTGGAAACCTTTTTCCAGCGATTGTTGGAAGGAATGGGGCCTAGAACGAATGCTCCTGCAAACCACATCACCACCTTGCCTGATTTTTTGCCTCAACGGGACGATCCTCAAAGATGGGTGGACGACATCACCGAAATTATGGAGGAATTAGGATGGAGTGACGCTTATTTGATGAAAAGAGTTCCAATTTGCTTTAAAGGTGAGGCAACTGAATGGTTTTCGGGCTGGTGCCCTAATGATACGTGGGTCAATTTAAAAAGGGATGTGTGCGCTAGTTTCACGGGTGTCGCAAATTTCGGTCAACTTTTGCATGATGCGGTAAACGATAATTCCGATGGCTTTTCGAATTATGGCCAATATGTTCGCATAAAATTACAAAAATTGGAAGAAACGCACATCGAATTTACGCAAGACCAACTAGTTAGTAGTATTTGTTTCGGCATTAGAGATTCCATGATACAGAATCAGGCTTTGCAATTAAATCACGCCACTGCGACGGCACTGCTTACCCAGTTGTCACGTACGGCCGATAAACCTCGAAATGCGAAACGCGATAACAAAATCTTGAATGTTATTACTCATTCCATTCCCAGTTCACGGCCGAATTCTTCTATACGTTGCTATAATTGTAATCAATTAGGTCACCGCCAAAATAACTGTAAAGTACGTGGAATAAAAAGAGAACGCGAAACCTCTCCCGTTGCAGGTACTTCTTTTACGAAACCTAATGTTCTATCCTGTGTTTATTGCAAACGTGTGGGGCATACAATTGATAATTGTTTTACACGTCAGCGAAAGGAAGCTCGCCCAAACTGTTCAAGTCAAAACGAACGGCCTGAACGTTTCGCTAAGGAAACCAAACGCATCAATTTGTGCTTATCGCCAAAATCAAACGATATTTCCTCTCCACCGTTAACATACTATCGTTTGGAAATGAATGAACATGAAATGAACGTTTTGTTAGATACAGGCGCGCAAGTGTCGCTGATACGTTCATCGTTGGTTACATTATTACAATTAAAAAAATTCCCCGAACGTATTGAACTTTTGGGAGTGGGTGGTCTGATTTACTCGTCATATGCAGTTAATGTGACTGTCAAGTTCAGCGAAAATACGCTCCTACATAAATTATACGTGGTTAATAATGACACCATTTGCTGTAATGCATTGTTTGGTTTAGATTTCCTGAATTTACCTGGCATGACACTCACGATAATTCCGTATCTATTCTAAAATATAACCCTCCCCTAAACGACTTAGATAAAAACCTACAAATAATCTTACACGAATTTCACGATATGAGCACGTCTGGAAACAATATCCCCACGCCCATAATCACGGGTGAATTTAAAATCAGACTAACATCCGACAAAGAAATCAAATATGTCCCCTACCGAATGTGCTAGTGAACGTGAAACCGTCAATGGTATAGTGGAAGATTTAATGAATACTTCTATTATTCGGCCTTCACGATCTCCCTATGCTAGTCCATGTCTGTTAGTGAAGAAAGAGAATGGTCAGCCGCGACTTGTGGTTGATTTCCGCGCACTCAACAGAATCACGGTAAAAGACAGGTACCCTCTTCCCCTAATTGACGACCAAATAGATAGTCTATGCGGTAGTACCTATTTTACTACTCTCGACATGACAGCTTGTTTCCATCAGATACCAGTTCATCCCGATTCTATCAAAAAACTAGCATTCGTCACCCCCGACGGCCAATACGAATATTTGCGAATGCCTTTTGGCTTGGCTAATGCTCCCTCAATTTACCAGAGAGCGATTAACACCGCATTACTATCAGAAATATAACAGGGAATTGCTCTAGTCTACTTGGACGACGTCCTCATTCCATCCACTACTATTGAGGAAGGACTAGTTAACTTACGTACGGTTTTAACTACTCTTCGGGCAAACGGATTTACTATAAATAGTCAGAAATGTTCCTTTCTCCAAAAAGAAGTCAAATGTCTAGGTCGCCTCATTTCCAACGGTAAAGTTAAACCAAGTCCATCTAAGGCCAACGTTTTGAAGACAATCAAACCTCCTACAAATGTTAGGGAAGTCCGACAATTTTTAGGACTTGGGGGTTACTTTCGAAAATTCATTCCTGAGTTCTCAATAAAGACTCGCGTTCTATCAGTACTCTTAAAGCGCGATGCAGTCTGGAGCTGGTCGCAAAAACACACTGATGCATTTAATTACGTAATAAACATTCTTGTAAATGAACCAGTCCTTGCAATTTTCAACCCTTGTTTACCCACTGAGCTACACAAGGACGCGAGTAGTAAAGGTTTTGGCGCGATAATAATTCAAATCCATGATGGTTTAAAGAAAGTAGTTGCTTATTTTAGCAAGGCTACTCTGCCAGCCGAATCAAAATATAACTCGTACGAGCTGGAAACCCTAGCTGTGGTGTATACTTTAAAACGCTTTCGACATTATTTAGTTGGGATTGCATTTAAACTAATAACTGACTGTAACTCACTGAAAAGTTCTCAGTTTAAAAGAGATTTGATACCGCGGATTAGCCGTTGGTGGGTGTACTTACAAGATTTTGATTTTACCATTGAACACCGAGCAGGATCATTTATTGCCTATGTAGACTACTTGAGGCGAAATCCACCTGTTGAACTCTCAGCCAATGTTAATCATATTACAGCTTCTCCTCAAGAAACTGAGGAAGAAATTATGTCGGATGCCGGCGGGTTGGTTGAGTGTCCAACTGAGTGATGATAGCGAGACTCTTCAGATTAAACAGAAATTAAGTGTTAATGAAATTGATAAGAAGCAGTTTTGTATCATTGGAAATACTCTTTGCCATATTAGTACAATAAACTCTGAAAAAGATACGCAGTATTTTGTACCAAAACACGCACGCTATGCACTTTTGAAAGAATATCACGATGGCCAAGCCCATATTGGCATTATAAAACAATTCTCAGTCTAAGCGCGCACTTTTGCAATTTACAAAAAAATATATCGAATCTTGCCTAACTTGCCTTACTAGTAAACGCACAGCACAGTCAACGCCATATGACATTCATTCCATTCAAAAATTACCCATACCATTCAATACAATTCATATTGATTGCCTTGGATATAGCTACATAGAACATCGACTGGCACTTCATTACACCTTATGTCCACCGAGCTAATGGACAAGTCGAACTACATGCAATTTATCGCTAATCTATTACGGGTTCAAGCTGATGTCTCATCTGTTATGTCCGCTCTTGTAGCGTTTTCCTAGTCGAGCGTGGAGGTAATTCAATTACATAAAAGGTCACAAGGTATATTGTTTATTAAACATAATACAGGTTATGTATTGATTGACGCCATACACACAGTTCCGTTAGGCCGTGTTCCCACCAAAAGCAACGCAACGCAACGCAATTGCAACGCAACAGCAACGCGACTCGGCGCTAATGTTAAAATACACGTGTTTCCACCTACTAAAAGGCAACTCAACTGCAACGCAACCAGTTGCTAATTGGTTGCCGACAGCGCTGCATACCGCGTCGCCGTCGCCAGTTGCTTTCTACAGTTGCCAAGAACTGCTGGGTCATGGCGGACGAGACAGCAAAATCTTGAATTTTGTGGCCCTTGTTAAAGCACACGCATGTTTATATGATTAGACAAAGCCATCTTATACACATCAGAGAAAAAGCCTGGGGAGAAATTATACAGGGTGTATCATTAATATTGCGAAAAAATTCAGGGTGAGATAGGATAATAATGCCATGTAAACAACAATAGCAACAACAACAATAAGTTATAACAGTTGTTGAAAATGACTACCCCCAACATCAATACAGGCTTCTAATCTGCGACGCATTGATTGGCGAACACGTTCAAAAATTCCGGGTGTGTGACGAATTGTTTGACAAGCTGCTATTATACGATTTCTTAATTCCTCGAGCGTTTCAATCGGGTTCGTATTAACCAGATGTTTAAGGTGACCCCAGAGGAAAAAAAACCAATGGATTTAAGTCCGGAGATCGCGCAGGCCAGGGTTGTATGCCTCCTCGACCTATCCAACGGTTTGGGTATACAGTGTTCAAATATTCTCGAGCAACTAAACTGAAATGAGGCGGAGCTCCATCGTGCATGAAATACATTTGTAATCTTAATGGCAGTAGGACGGCTTCCAATAGCATCGGCAGCTCCTCTTCAAGAAAATGGCGATAAATTGCTCCAGTTAACCTCGCTGGTAAAAAGAATGGACCTATCAAGTGGTCTCCGACAATTCCGATCCATACATTCACTGAAACCTGATGTTGTAAACATGTTTATATGAACTTTTATTCTTATTTTTATGCAAGGAATCTCACCCTGAATTTTTTCGCAATATTAATGATACACCCTGTATAATAAATATATTTTCATGTGACGAGCACGACGGTTTGTTCAGGACTACCGAAACAAGAAATGTCAAAACAGATGATTTCAGTAAGAACACAAGAGCAACTCAACTGAAGTTGCGGTCGCATTGCAGTTGCGTTGCCGTTGCCAGTTGCTTTTGGTGGGAACACAGCCTTACAATCCTCGAAACTGACAGGCGTGCACAGTCGTGCCAACTTGAAACTAGTAACAACACTAATACCATTACCAACATTACATATATGATATCATCTACTTGGGATACAATGGTTTCTCGTATCCAACTCACAATAAACTCGACCTTATTTAGTTGTGATACTCGACTGCCGGAAATCGCCAGAATAATTGATCAAGCATTGATGACAAACTACCACCGTCCCCATTAAATCATGAAAAATAGCGCGAATTTGTTAATAAACGCCTGATTATTAATGCAAACAAAGCCACGTCGAAACATCGTTCCTTTTCGCTTGGTAATTATGTACTTCTCTCTCGAGAGGCCCTAAGACCAACGAAATTAGAATCCGGTTGGATTGGACCTTATAAGATTGTAGCAGTATTGAAAAACGATCGATATGAGCTCCGTAAGGTAAATGGTTTAGTAGAATCAACTCGTTTAACAGCAACCGCTTCATCCCAAATGCGGCTATGGGCCAAGTAATGGCACCCTGAGGATTGTATCGACCTCCTGGACAGCTACATGAACAAGGAACATGAAACGGAGGTATAGTACAGTTTTAATGCTGCGTTAGCGGTAGATTTTAATTAATTTCAATTTTGATCTGTTTGAAATCTGTTTATGGTCTGATTTACTGTATTTTTGTGATGAATCTACACTTTGATAAAGCAGTTTCTAATAACTCTACACTTGGTTAAAGTAGTCGGCAACTTTTAGTTGGTTCGTCATGGCATTGAATAGTCATGGCTAAACTGAGTTAAAGCAGTCGTTTGCGACCCTACACTCAGGGAATTGGCTGGAAATATGAGGCTTCAGTAACAGTATCACAGTTTTTGATACTTGTGGATGTGGAAACACCACATTTAATTCACTCGGATGATTCTGTCACTTGCCTTTGTCTCGTGACAGAATTTCCATCCTTGTGAATAATAACTGTCATTCTACACTCGTTGAAGAAGATACTATTATTGCTTTGTTGTACCTGGTTTTTGTAGTATATTTAAGTTTAGTAGTTTTAGTGTTTAACTAGTTGAAGGTTGGTACTAGAGGAAGATGAGAAATAAAGATGGATGTGCCAAACTAAGTTGTTATTATTGTGCATACGAATATACAACATAATGGCGACGAGATGAGATTAGCTGAACAAAGAAGTCGGAAGTAAATTTTTGTGTCGTCCACACCAGTAGCTAGTCCAAGTGTTTGTCAAAATGTCATTTATAGGCACTATTGAACAGTTCGGTCGTAGGGAGTCGGACGTAACTTCATATTTGGAGCGGATGGAACAGCTTTTCTTGTGTAACAAAATAGAAGACGATAGAATATCAGCAGTCTTTAAGTGCTGATTAGTACTAAAACCTCATGGTAAAATTAGGATTTGTGGAGATTTTAAAACTACCATTAATCCAGTAATTGAGAATAGGTATTATCTTTTACCAACCAACACTAATACCTTTACCAACATTACATATACGACACGCCCCTTCTTAAAAAGAAAAAATGAAGGTTAGTCAACACATTTAAACAATTAGGTTTCAATAAAAATTAAAACATCATTCTTAATTTTAAACAGAAATCATATCGTGTTTTACAAATTTAATCTAGATGGACACTTCACGATTCTACCACTTCTTGTTACGGTATGCGATGTATTATTAGGCACTCTACAAGTCGCGTCACTAATAACTTTTTCTCTAGAACTGATTGATTTATTTTGATCTTCTCTTGTCGATTCTTGATGTTTAGTATAATCTTCTTTTGACGATTCTTGATTGGACGCTTCAGGAGTAGGTTCTCGTTGAGACTCACGAAGAGGTTTAATTAACTTCCGATTTCTTCTGTACACGGCGTCATCAACTTCGACAAAATAATCATTAGGTCCAGATTTTTGGATTATGGTTCCTGGTTTCCAAGTCCTAACATCTTTCTGTAATAATATTGGTTGTTTAGGATTTAATTTTGTCAATTCCTTTGAACCTCTGTCAAAATATGATTTTTGTTTGGCTTGTCTGCAATTTAATGATTCTTTTATTTTCTTTGCTGAATATTTAGGATCAAGCAGGCTACTTGCAACAGGCAAAGTTGTTCTTAATTTTCGCCCCATTAGTAAGTCACTAGGAGACGGTAGATCTTGTTTCGGAGTTACATTATAATTTAGCACTGCTAAGAATGGATCTGATCCTTCTTCGAAAGATTTGACAAGCAATCCTTTCACTGTCTGTATTGCTCGCTCCACCATTCCATTTGAAGCTGCATATCGTGGGCTTGACATCGTCAACTTAATATCGTACTTTGTAGCAAAGTTAAGGAAGTCTCTCGAGATGAAAGGCGGACCATTATCAGACATAATTTCCTGTGGCAAGCTATTAATGGCAAAAACGTTTTTTAATGTTGAAATGATGCTGTCTGCTGTCTTACTCGGTAATCTATTTACCACAATAAACTTACTGAAGTAGTCTACAATCACTATGAAATGTAGTGGCCCTAAACTTTTGAAATCCATTCCCACTTTTTTCCAAGGACGGTCTGGAACATGTTGTTGAAGTGGCTCCTTGCTGTTGGATTTAGAGCATTTCTGACAAATTAAGCAAGACAAAACAGTATTTTCTACGTCTTTAGAGAGACCATGCCAATAAATCGAATCCTGTGCCAAAAGTTTTGTAGAAACCACACCTTGATGCGATTTGTGTAATAAATTCAAAAAATCAGGCTGAAGGCTTTTTGGCACAATTATTCTCTTTTTGTAAAATAAGATATTCTTGTGTATGAAAATTTCATCTTTAATAAAGCAGTAGGGTTTCAGAGCTGAAGGTAAGTTGCTTTTATAGGAAGGCCAACCATTCTGTACGTAGTATTTTATTCTACGTAGTTCAGTGTCTTGATCGGTTTCCTTTTGCACCCTTCTTTCGTTTTCAATGGATGTTGTTATTACTGAATATACCCTTAAACTCTTTTCTAAGTAACTGGTATCAATGTAGTCAGCTAATGGTTCTCGACTCAGTGTATCAGCTACTTGCTGGTTTCTTCCAGGCACATATTTTAAATCGAATGAATACCTTAGCAATCTGTATGCTAATCGTTGTATCCTAGGGGACATTTCATCAAGTGGTTTTTTGAGTAGACCAATTAGAGGACGGTGATCTGTCACTATCTGAATTTTGCGTGCAAAGATGTAATAATGAAAGCGCTCACAACCAAATACAATTGCCAGCAACTCCTTTTCGATATGATTATAGCGTTGCTGGGTTGGGGTAAGTGAAGCAGATGCGTACTCCACTGGATGATTCTCCTAAAGTTACTAGATGTTTGGAAAGTACCGCAATCCATTGTACCCATGTGTTAGAAAGAGATAACAATAAAAGCGCCCCAAAATGGCTGACTGACAGATTATTTACGTCAATTCGATAGACGACAACAATTTTCAAATTGAAAACTTTGTAGAAAACTAAGTGAACGTTGTGCTCTAGTTTCTAGTTTCACTCAGACACAAAATGCCATGGTGTTTGGTTACCGGATGTAGCAGTAACAGCAAAAATTCTCGTTTATTTCGTATACCACGTGCTGGATTAAATGTGGAACGAACAAACTTGTGGTTAAAACTCATTAACCGCTCAGATCTTCCTTTAAACGCGAAAATTTGCGAAGTAAGTGATGAGAACGTAATATTTTAAGAAAACAATAAAAATTAATTGACTTTTCTAGCAACATTTTTCGGAAACGCAATTCGAAAATGCTAGAAAAGATGGGAGGAAGTTACTAAAATCAGAATCTTTCCCGGATTTGCTTATTTCAAAAAAGCGAAAGATAGATGAAGATAAACCTCCTATAGCACCAAGCAACTAAAAGTGGAGGTAGATGATGATGCTTTTCAAACCAATTTAGAACCGGAGGAGGTTGAGATTTCTGTTCAAACCAATTTAGAACCAGAGGAGGAGGTTGAGATTAATGAAATAGTTGATAAAACCACGAAGAATATTGAGGAA
>JABXWE010019001.1:0-18300 GCA_014611495.1 Limonius californicus
TTAAGGAGGAAATTGAAAGAAAAATACTACAACAAGACTTTTCAAGATCAAGCACAAGATATGAGGAAAATGTGGCAAACCATAAATGATGTACTATGTAGAAAGCAAAAAAACCAAAAACAGCAAACTTTTACACTTAGCAGCGGTAGCTCAGATACAAATGTACCAACTGAAGTTGCAAATATTTTTAACAAGTACTACAACGAAGTTGCAAAAAATCTTGCAGATAAAATAGAAACCAAACCTACAGACATACCAACTTACACTAAGATCGAAAACAAATTAAAGAACGAAATGAGCTGGATTCCAACAAGTACGTATGAAATAGAAAAAACGATCGAGAAGCTTAAAAATAAAACATCTAAAGATGCTTGGGGTTTGAGTAACAAACTATTAAAGATACTAAAAAACTATCTTGCTGAACCAATAGCAAAAATCACAAATATGTCACTTATATCTGGGGTATTTCCTTCAAGCCTAAAACTCACAAAAATTATACCAATATATAAAGGGGGGAACTCAAAAGAACCAGGAAACTATCGGCCAATAGCAATAGTACCAGCAATATCGAAGGTAATTGAAAGTGTAATTGATATCCGGCTCAGAGAATATCTAAACAAAATCAATTTCTTTTGTATTAATCAATACGGGTTCAGGAAAAATCGCAGTACAGAAGATGCAGTTGCTGACATGGTTGCAGAAGTACAAGATGCTTTAGATCAAGACAAAATAACCTCTGGGATATTCATAGACCTTAGGAAAGCGTTCGATAGAGTCAATCATAAGCTATTATTAGCTAAACTTAAAGCAGTTGGAATAAATGGTAAAATCTTGCAGTGCATCGACAGCTATTTAAAAAACCGAAAACAATATGTAAGTATCAACGGGAATAATAGTGAACAGAGAACACAGGAAGTTGGTGTACCCCAAGGTTCAGTTTTAGGTCCACTACTGTTCCTAATATACATAAATGACATCTATTTGTGTGATCTGAAAGGAAAACTCACACTGTTTGCAGATGATACTAGCATGCTTTACATCAGCGATAACCCGGAAGAGCTATTCTCGTCTATGCAAAAGGACCTAAATACACTCGCAGAGTGGTTACGTGCTAATAAATTAAGCCTAAATACAGAAAAAACTAAGTATATGATCATGTACAAAAACAAAATTAAACACAAACGAAAATTGCGCATAAAAGAAGAAGAAATAGAGGAGACAGAAAAAGTTACTTTCTTAGGGCTAGAAATCATGTATAATTTATCTTGGGAAGATCACATAAACAAAGTAATCCGCAAAGTAAGCCCAATCACTGGAATTTTAAGACGACTAGCAGGAACCATACATACAGGAACCCTGAAAACAATTTACTATTCTCTAATTCATAGCCACCTGCAGTACATGTTAACAATATGGGGATATGCCCCAAAAAGATACCTACACCAGCTGCAGGTTATGCAAAACCGGGCAATCAGAAACCTCTATAACCATCCACTCGAAAAACACAGGACAGACATGTATACAAAGGCAGAAATTCTTCCACTAACGTTACAAAGAGACCTACAGTTAACAATGCTGGCTTATAACACCTACAACAGAACAGACACATCCCAAAATATATTAATAACAAATGAACAGAAACACAGCTACCATACAAGAAATAGAGCACAACTGCAACTAAAACCCATTAACACAACAACGTATGGCAGTAACTCCATGGCACATAAAATGAAAATTCTATACAACCAAATGCTGTCGGAGCTAAGTGGGGCCAACGTGAGACAGATCAAAACCAAAGTTAAAAATAAGCTTATGTTAAGTATAAAAGACTGCTTCTGTTAATCTTAAATTTTAAATCCATAATATTAAGTTCATACAATATAAATACTAAATAGCGCTAACAATACTGCATAGTGCTTAATTCAAGTGCAATTATTTCAGTACCTGATAAGGTAACCCATAGTAATAATCTTTTATTTTTAAGTTAGTAATAATATAATAAGTGTCAATGTTGTTTGAAATCAAATACATATAATCTGTAAGCAGCAATTAATAGATGCTAGTTCCTATTTTATATGTAAGGTAGTTATAAATAAGCTGTTTGTGGAAACAAATTCTGTTAAACCTCAAAAAACGAGCTTAGGCTCACTGAGGTCTTTGTAAGCAAATAAATAAATAAATAAATAAATAAATAAATACCCGAGCAAATCAACTTTGAACACTCGTTATGTGAAGCGCAATTAATTTCCTTCTCAAAAACTAATAATTGTAAACCAAAAACATTTTTACTTGAAAGTTATAAGATACAAAGAATCGATAATGATTTATGGATTATTGTAACAACCGATGAGTTGATAGGAAAACTTAACTGTAACAATGACAATAGGAAAATCCCATTGCTAGGTTCTTATACAATTCAATTACCAGTTAATTGCGAAATGCAAATTGACAATAAAATATTGAAAACAAATCGTTTTTCAAATTATATGTTTCAAATTATTCAGCTACCAGCGGTTAACGTAACTCATATTGATTCAATGAATAACAATGTGGATTTCCCTAAATTACATTTAGAAAATGTTAATTTAGATGATGTATACCAATTAAGAGAAAAATTAAAAGATTTACCAAATGAAATCAGAACTACGGATTACAACGTTTATGCACATGGAGGTAATTCAATTATTATAATTTTGCTAATCATAACTATGATTGTTATATTTGTAATGTATAAATATGATCTACTACCTAAACAATGTAAAAAGAATAGATCACAACATAATTGTATAACTTTGCGACCTGTAGAAATTCTACCCTAGAACAAAACAAAAATAAGAGAAAAATGTAATTTTCACTGTATTTTTTATCTTAAGGATGGAGGAGTTATGTACACACTGACTATGCTCTGTATTATGGTTAATTGAGACATAAACTTCCACAGGATGTCAACATCCAAATATTATCTTATATTCAAAGAAACCAACTGCATGAATCTACCCCTTGTATATTCATGTGTGCAGGACGCAATGTGTAAACGTTTAGATAATAAGTCTATATAAGCGATGTAACCGTATTTTTAAGTCAGTTATATTAGTTTGTCAGTTATACTGTTATACTGTTCATACATGTAACTCCGTACTTGATAAAATAAATTTTATATTTTTTAATTATCAAGTTTCGTTAAACTTAATTCGAGTACCGGCTAATCACCCGTTTATTTCCAGTATAATAATCTAACTTGATTTAGTAAACAGCGTGACCTCACCAGATCCCGAAACGAGACTGACACGCGCCGGCCAACACTCAGTTGTTCCCGTGGGGAAGACCGTCGACCTGCGGCCTGCGAGGGCCGAGTGCAAGCAAATTTAATGAACAAACAAATTAACTTTTTTTATTGTACATAAAATAGTTCTGTCATTAATTTTCATTTTATTATTGTAAATACATTTGAATCAAATAGTTTAGTTAAGATAGAACTGTAAATTATAGGAATAAAAATTGTTAATCCAATCGATAATTCTTATTCTCCAGTGAACCCCGGCTCTGAGTTATCCGGAAACAGGCTGGAGGGTTACAATACCAATTTCTAATGTTAATGGTGCAACAGCTGTTCTTCTAAAATACAATATTTGTTCAATTATTTTTTTATTTAGATTATGGTGTACAATATGCCAACTATATTTTATGGCCCCTCAATTCATTCGGAGTAGGCAACACATATTTTTCAGTTTCTAAAGATCGTACATGCAAATTCATTAGCAATTTAATAAAATGATAACGAAAGTTAAGGCCGTATTTCACTAGGGCTGGTCCAGCCGGGCTTGTCCAGCCGGGCTGGTCCAGCCGACGTTCAGATGTACTGGAGTTTACGTGCAGACACTCATTGCAGCCGGTACCCGCCAAAAAGCGGGCTGGAACTAGCCGGCGTTGTATTTTGTTACATTTTCGGGCGGTACCAGCCGAGCTGGTAATTGTATCGGCCAATAGATTTGCGTCTTTTGCAGACACTTTATTTTTATGTCCTCGTAGACAGTACAGTCTGCTGCATTTATGCATTTAGTTTACTTTAGTTTATTTCTATGATGGCAGACGACAACACCGAAATATTTATCGATGCTGTAAAAAATTTTCCATGTTTATATAATCCACAACACAGTGGATATAAAGACGTGGAAATAAAGCGGAATGCGTGGTTAGAAGTAACTAAAGTGTCGGCAATGAAAGACGGTAAGTTTACAAAATTTACTTTATTTTAAATAATAAAAAATAAGTAGGTATGGTACATAAGTTCGATCGCATAATGCAACTTACTCCAATCTGTTAATACGCTGTAATTGCCATGGGACAGAACCATTTGGAGAAGTAAAGTAATTAGCAAACTTGTCACGAATTTCATAAGCAGCCAGTTTTCCCCTTCGGTTGGTAGATTCTATATCTTCAAAACCATTCGTTTCTATAGAAACTTCAGCTAAGCCCTTGCAGTAACATTTGCCGGATTACTTTTGCCGCGCATGAAATTGTGTAAGCAGCAAGTTGCCTTTACAATTTTTATAACAGTTTCAACATGCATTTGAAGAGGTCTCCTGTAGACTTTATACTTTTGTGCCATGATACCAAAACAATTTTCCGATACTCTTCTTGCTCGGCAGTGCCTAGAATTATATATTAATTTAGATTCATCTCGCGCAGAAGCTCTTGGATATGGGCGCATCATATAAGATGATAGTGAAAAGGCTTCATCTCCCACAATAACAAATGGCATAGATATATTTGTGCCTGGGAGCACTTTATCAGGTGGCATGCCAAATTTATTATCTTCAAGTATTTTGCCGATCTTTGAATATGCTAGAATACTTGAATCAGAATTTCTTCCATACGAACCAACGCAACGTCAATTGCAATAAATTTATAATTGGCATCCACCAACGCCAACAAAACGATCGAGAAGGTTTTTTTATAATTAAAGTACATAGATCCACTATTTCTTGGGCATTCTATTAAAACATGTTTCCCATCTATAGCTGCTACGCAATTAGGGTACTGCCATTTTCGTTCGAATTCTTCTGCAGAACTTCTTAGTGCACCCTCGTTTGGTTCTGGCATAACTATTGGCTGCAGTCGCTGCCATAAAGTCTGGCACACTTCCTTCACGATATTTGATACTGTCGTTTCTCCTAAACGAAAACTAAACGCTATTGAGCGATAGGAATCCCCAGTTACTAAAAATCTGAAAATAAAATTAAACTCGTTTGTAACAAATATGCAGGATGTTTTTTTTTGTGTAGTTGCAGCATCCAAATTGAAATGGAAAAGGCTACGGGACTATTATAGAGACTGCCTACGTAAATTAAAGGCCACTACTGGGCAAGCCAGGAAAAAAATAAAAAGATGGAGTTATCTGGAGCAAATGGAATTTCTGCGACCAACATTGATTCATCCCAAGTACATACCAACTTTAACGTACGAATACTTATAATAATTTCACATTGTATTTTTACAGCACACATTCAAATATTATATCTGAGGAAGAGGGCGACGGCGACATCGACATCGAGGTGGAAGATGACGAAACTGAAACGCCTCGGTTAACTGAAACTCCTCCGCCAAATGAAACCCCCAGGTTTGTTCCGCGAAATGCAATAAAAAGGAAGAATTCTGAAAATTGTACAGAAAACGTCATCATGGAATATTTTGCACAGAAAATAGCACAAAATAAACCACAATCGCAAGATCCCATCGATTCATTTTTCAAGGGAATATCGGACACTGTGAAGAAATTGCCGCTGTTGTCTCAGAATGCAATCAAATTGCAAGTTTCAAATATTGTTTTCACTGAGGAACAGAGAGTATTGCAAGGCCAGCAGCGGCAGCAGCAATATCCTATACATCATGAACCATTGACTAATGAAAATATGTACAGCTTTGGGCCACACTCAACTCTAACCTACCAATCACCACCCCAAAATAATAATTAATTGTACGTTTACTTAGAAATAAAATCTTTAGTTTTCCTTAAAGGTAGTTTCTCTCGATTGGAAATAAGTAGTACATTGAGGACAATAAATTGTGCACTGCTAATACATTTTTTGTTCGTGGTGGTACAAATTAGAACCTTATGCACACAGCAAGTCTTTCTGCAGGTGATACAGGTATGCGAAATTGTGTTCGTTCTTTTTCTATATCATTGTAAATTAAATTTAACACTTCTTCAAAATCTTCTTTATTCATTTTGAAATAATTCCAGTACTTTTCAGCGTCATTTTCTAATTCTGCCGCCAAATTACAAAAATCTCCTTGTTCTGTCCTTCTTTTTAAAATATCGTGTACCCAATATCTTTTTCCCATTCGCTGTCTCTTCTTTTTTTTTAAACCAAATAAGCAGCAAGCACTTCTCCTTCACTACTACTGGAATCCATCTTTGCATCCATCTACTGCGAAATTGCGGCAAAGACTGTACTTATTTGTAAAATAGTAAATTAACCAGCCCTAGTGTGTGTATAGCAAGCTACTACCAGTCACCAGCTTGAGCTGGACCAGCTCGGCTGCACCAGCCTCAGTGAAATGCGGCCTTAATTGAATTAAATGTGTATACGCAAGTACAGAGAAATTGTTTCTGTAAAATTCTAATTTTAAATAATAATGTAAATATTCGTTTCGTATTCACATCGTATTCAATTAGGAAGGCGGTTTTGAAAGATAAAATCCGTGTGAATATGTAAAAAATGAACGTATTTAACACGGAGTTGCTTAGCAAAATACCCAACCGAATTGCTAGAGACTGTCGATGACTACAAACCAGGGGTCGGCAACCCACAGCCCTCGGGCCGGATGCGGCCCTCTAGAACCTTTTGTGCGGCCCGCGTAGTTTCTTTACAAACTGTTTCCCGTGCGGCCCGCGTAATGTTGCGTAAAATTAACCTTAACGTCCCGTGCGTTTATTAATATTATTATTATTATTGATGGAACCTTAAACTTTAAGTCGAGATAATTGTCACTCTACCGGGAGGTGTCCTATTTTTTATACCATCTATCCTCCCCATTTCTATTAACAAATTTCTCTGTTCTCTGTTTTAATATCGACATATTTAAACAAAATAATATGAAAAAATTGAGAATTTTGCAGGGGTTTGCTTCGAGGGCCAGTTTTTGACTGTCACAATTCGATTGTTTTTTTCTGTTGGTTTCACTAACTGCAAAACTGATCGTACAATAATGAGCCTATGACGTGGTATAGTAGAATCTACCACAGCTCCAATAGCTCGCACGTACTCATCGAAAGAGTAGTGACTGCCATCATGCTCAGCTGGTTCACTCAATGGATGGTATATATCTGGAGCCTCATCACCCCGGGATCAATGCCCTTTCCGCAGGAGCGGATTCAAGACTTTGTGGCTCGAAAAAGATACCGCCTCTCGACTTCTAGGGTTAAGCTATCGCTATTGGTTTTATAGCTAAGCTTACTAAAACCCCTTTCTTTGAGGTGTGGCATGAC
Source organism: Limonius californicus (assembly GCA_014611495.1). Lineage (NCBI taxonomy): Eukaryota > Metazoa > Arthropoda > Insecta > Coleoptera > Elateridae > Limonius > Limonius californicus. The sequence continues at coordinate 7,493 of JABXWE010019001.1, forward strand.
GCCCGCCTCCCACTTGCCGCCACCACTTATCGGATACCCAAGGGGCCCGATCCCTCGAAAAGGTTGCCGACCCCTGCTATAAACCATTCCCAAAATTATAAATCGGTGTGTAAAACCGTTTCGTGAGTCAGCAAGCGTTACTAAAACGATGGAAAGTGGGCGATCAGTGAAGCATATTACGAAAAGTGTAGCTGCGATTAGAGAAATGATAGAAACTAGTCCATTTCCACCCTGATAATAGATTATCTTATTCTGTATTTGTATTTTATTTTGATAATCAATGTAACATTTACGAGTTTTGGATATGTATTTTCCGGTCAAGCGCAATAAAAAGGAACATGAAAAATATTTGATAGTTTTTCGAAGTTTCTGAAAACAGTCGGCAAAGCCATTCAAAGAAACTACTTTTACGTTGTGAAATCGTTTCGCTTTGATTATGGTTTTCACTTTATGAAAGAAGAAAAAGCCTGCTGACTGACTTGGCAGTCAGGTATACAGGATAGGTGATTGATTTTAATAACACAATCAGTGCAGAATAGCCAAGTGCAGTAATCTCTGCATCACTTTAACGTATGCGCAGTTAACTGTTTGTCCTTCGGGCACAAATTCTTAATGAGTCACATCCTGCTCATTGAAAATAGCAATCACCATGGTTTTCATTCTGAATTTTCTTTCTAAACAATATTTTTTGGGTCTTGGTGTTAATTTTCCATTCTATTGCATGCTCTGGTGTTTTGTCTCTGGATCGTACTGAAATATCCGTGATGATCACTAGTGACATTGCAATTAAGATAATTTGCATTCATGAGCCAAACTTTACACAGATGTTCCTCTTTCTCAAACCATCATGTAAAATTTGTCAAATCGTCTCCTTATTGACGCTCAACTCATCTACCATCATTTGGAGGGTCATCTTCTGCCACAATTTCACCAACTTTTATTACCAAATCTGCATTTCGAGATGTCGACGGACGCCTGGTTCTACAGTCATCTTGAACATCCTCGTGCCCATCTTTCAAACGTTGAAAACATTCAAATCTGTTAATATGTCTTAAGGTGTTGTCACCATACAATGATCAAGTTTCTGTTGCAGTTGTCCCTAACTCAAACGATAATTTAATATTCATTTGTTGCTCCACAATAAATGAAAATATATTTTCCAATATTTATTCCCCAAGAAAACCACATGCTGACATAGGATTCGTAAAGCTTTAGCTTGTAATTCCTTCAACCTTCTAGGAATTATTTTTAACGGATACAAAGACTTAGGCATCTTTACAAATCCTACTTACTAAGCTTTTCTAAAACTTCTTAGAAAACTCCATTATTTGGGAACTACGTTAATCCGCTCCAGTTATTGTACGTTGATATGGTTCATGGATTGTTAATAATTTGGAATTTCCATTTTAAGACGGATAGGGTTGCAGTTGTTTGCAAAAGTTTCATTCTCTTGTAGCCGGTTGAAGTAGTCAACATGCCAAAAGGGGGTAGCTCTAAAGACGAATTAATTAGGAGGTGGCTGAAAGCCTATACGTGTTTCAAATACGATGGAAGTGTTATGTTTTGTATTGTTTGCGAAAAGGAGGTATGTATGACTTTTACAATCGTTAGTGTGTCTTTTCTAATAATTGCAAGAAATGCGTGAAAACAAGTGTTTGCTCGACTTCACGTTTAGTAGGCTAAAGCCCGTTTTTTTTTTCACTTAATACTCAACTATTGAATAACTTAATAACAGAAGTATTTCAAAATTAATATTTTTACAGATAAAAGTAAACAAAAAGTTTCAATTAGATCAACATGTCAACATGGGTGCACATCAAAAAAGAAAAAATGAAACCCGACCAACACAAGAACTACTACTTAATTATGTGAGCAAAACTGAAAATGTCCAATCAAGATCTGTGCAAAATGATGGTTTCGTACATTATTCCATTTCACAATTTGGACAAATCAGAGCTCACAGATTTCTTGGAGAAATACACACAAGAAAAGGTTGTTTCTTGCCGAACAACTTCAAGATCATGGGTTCCAAAATTATATGAAGAGGGTATTCAAAATATCAGGGAGGTCATTTCGGACAATTACATCTGGTTTAGTGTCGATGAAACGACTGATGCTAAAGGAAAATATTCTGAATTGTAACTCTTCTTTCAGTTATTTAGTTGCTATTTAGCAATTAGTAAAAACAAATCACGTAACAATTTCATGTTTTGTTAATGATACCCTTGCGTTTTTATATTTACCGAACCAAAATACCGAAACACTGTATGTTATATATGGTAACTGATGGTAAAAGCAGGTCAAAATCCAAAGATATTTTTTCCAAATATAATTCACAATACTTGTTTAACACATGCGCTCAATCGAGTTGCTAAAGCAATTCGGGTTGAGTTTCCATTGGTGAATAAATTAATAAACAATGGGAAAAAAAGTATTCCTTAAAGCACAGCTTCGTATCCAAGCTTACAAGGACCAACTGAAAGAACTTGCTTTGCCACCTCAACCTGTCCTTACTAGGTGGGGAACTTGGATAAAAGCAGCTCTGTTTTATTGTGATAATGTTGTTGTTTTTAAAGACCTAATTAATTCTTTCGAGACAGATTCAGCTCAAAGTGTAGTAGACTGTCAAGAAGTTTTGCAAGCTCCACAGTTTATACCGTTTCAGCTCTCCTTCATAAAAGCATACTTTTCAGATATCCCCACTATTATCACGAAATTGAAATATCTAAATTTGCTTCTTACCGAATCTTTAAAATTAATAGAAGTTTAAAATTTAGTTTAATCAAAGACAAGAACAAAGTTTGTAAAAAATATGCTACAAATTAAACAAATTAATTAAAAAAATTCTGGTTTTTCAACTACAAAATCTATTAGAGACATTTTAAATGGCCAGTTTACAAATAACGTTGGCGAAACAAATTTTACTGTTCAAAATGCTCACTTAGTTAAATATTGTCCTATTACAACTTGTGGCGTAGAAAGAAGCTTTTCAAGTCACAACTCCATATTAGAAGGTAAGCGCCATACTTTACTTATAGAGACAATTGAAAAACATAGATTATCTATTTATTGTAACAATTTGTAAATTTGTTCATTGTATTGGTATGCTGTATTTTTTAAGTGTTATGGGTTGTAATAATTAATAAAGAACAATTGAAAATATTGAGAATGTTCTTTAATTATCTTAATAAAAGTAATATTTGTTAGTGCATATATTAGTGCATATATGGATATCTCATTGCATGTTGAGTGCATATATTTTATCTTTTTTGTTGCATATTTCAGTGCATGTATGCACTATCTTTGTATATCTGAATATCTGCCCATCTCTACTCATGATGATTCACGCTCCATACATATATGTAGTAGAAATGGTTTCTAGAAATGTTTAATACCTTTCTAACTTCCAGAGGTATAATACATTCTACGTTTTCACATTGCCACCCTGTATAAGTACTGTGAACTAGTAGACGTTAACAAAGATAGTACATATGTATATTAGTTATTATATTGTACAGTGATTTCTTTTAAAATTATAAAAATACACAAGTGTTGGGGACCCTAGAAATAAGAGATCATGACTTGTATTCCATATTAATATCCTTTATTAATATCCACTCTTGAAATCTAGTGAAAGTAATTATAGCCTACAAATGATTGATAAATAGAGTTTAATCAATTAGTTCTGAACATCAGTGGAACATTATTTGTTTTTTGCTATATTTTGCGATATCATGAACTTTGCACTATGATATAACACCGAGAGAGTGTTACAGACTTTGTGCAGCTCTGGGGGGGATTATCCATTTTAGGTGATCACAGAAACTGATTACAGTGTTATTTTGGATACGTTAATGCGTATGGTTTGAAAAAGTTACTAGGAAACTCAGATTTTGTGGAATACCTAAGGGATTAAAAGAAAAGATTGAAACTTTTATAAATACAGACGAAGGAGTACGATAATAATGATTGATATTGCATATTATATACCTTTAAGGGCTCATGGTTTGTAAAAATTAATTATTAATACGATAATATAAAAATACCACAAAATTTACTGAACATGCTTTCTCCGTCACCTTCCAAATCACCGAGGGATTCTACACGTCCAAAATCCCTAGATCCTACAAAAAACCCACATCCAATCCATACCTACATCCACCCCTGGCCAACACGCAATGGTAAGCGCGGGGGTGTATTTACATGCCAACATCCCTCCATAAATGGAGGAGGCTTATGTCCAGCAGTGGACCCTGAGAAGAAGAAGAAGATATACCACACAATGCACCATTTTACATTTTGCCACACAATTATAACATTAACCTTAAATAAGCAAAATATTTATAAAACCGGTGGGTGACTTGGGACACAAATTACACTCTGACTTGGCCTGTCTGTAAGTTGTAAAGCGTTAGTGTGCAATGCCGCATCCACTCTCTACAACATCCTTGGTTTTACCATAAGTTTAAGGCGCTGCATAACTGCGATTTCGAAAATAGCAAATACTAGTCTTTGGAAACTTTAAATGCAGTTCATTTACAGAAAACAGTTTGTTTTCATAATCCTCTTTTAATTCATTTGTGGGTGCACTATTACTACTGGATCTACTTTACCTCTTTTATTGGTGTTCTCGAAATTGCTAGAGAGGATGATCTCATCAAAAGTTAAAAACATTAAACCATATTTAAAGAAGGATGTCTTTAAGGTACCTAACTATTAATCGGATATACTGGGACAAGAATATGTTGGTACGGTGAATAAAAAACTTATGAAACAAAGACCATGTGTTTCAATTTCCCTATTTTTGTGAAATTGTTGTACTTCAACACTTTAACAATTCATCAAAGGCGACCGCCATCAGTTTGTTTTTAATAGCACCTTACATCAGGTGATCCAAGACTTGGCACTGGAACTAATTTTAGATTTAATATAGTATTTCATAATTTCTAGACATTATGGGTGCCAGCAGAAATAGAGTAAACGTTAACAAACCATAAATTTTCAAAGAAAATATAATCACCCAATAAAAATGGAACACAAAATGTAATTTATTAACATACTAACTCCAAAGCAGTTCCTTTATCTTCTAGACTAATCTACTATGCTAATAAAACTATTTATACAGCACTGCTCTCTTACAACAAGGTTTGGTTGACTGAAATTTGAGAACCCTCAATCAATCTCCATATCAAACACAATGTAAAAATGTTTGCAAAATATATGCAATTGAAAAATATAGTATGATCAACAAAGTTTTCGAAAAATGTTGTCTGCGGAACACAAAATAAGTGTCTTTACTTAAGCCATACATTTTATAATATTTATACCAACTATTATTATATTTAGTGGTGTGGTGGTAGCTCAGTTAGTAGAGCGCTCGCTTTCTGAATAAAACGTCGATTCTGGCTTGGGTTCGAAACCTAAGCAGAACTATGCAGATTTATAAAAATCTTGTCTGCAACCCACCACACACAATTTCCCAATTCGGCTTGCAACCGTGGGATCTTAATGCTAAAAACCTTCTCTGGAATTTCTGTCGTTCGGATTCGACGTTAAACTGTAGGTCCCCCGTATTTCTACCTTAGCGCTGAGGAGAAACACGTGGCAGAGAAGAGGCCGATACCCAGCAGTGGGATGGAAAGGCTGTTGATGATGATGATGATGATGATACCAACTATTTAATAACGGTTGTTTAATAAGTTTTTAAGTCCTGGGTGGCTATGAATTCTAAATCGCCTGTCTGTACTGCCTTTATACAATCTAACCTTCAATAAACCGTCATACAAGCGACACCCTTTCAAAAAGACTGACGTTTATATTTAAAATGTCATATTATAGTGATAAATCAATAAAACATCTGATATAAGGATATTAAACATTGAATTGAATAGTCTTTTATTAATGTTAATTCAGCCTGTTGGCCTACAACATTTAAACATAAACTGATCTAGAGTTTCATGTTTTCGGAAACATATCAGCATATTTTCAGCAATTAGTTAATATTGTTTGGTAAAGATATCTTGGAAGTCGTTTAAGGTGTGTACTGGAGTTTTAAAAATTGAATTTTTTAGATATGGAAGTACAAAATAGTCTACAGGAGTCAAATCACTCGATCTTAAAAGAAATCGATCTTTACTAATTAGTCTATCATCGAAAACTTCTCGCAGGTATTCCAAAGTATCTTGTGCAGCATGTGGTCTCACAGAATCTTGTAAATAGCCATGTTGAAGTTCATCATCCTGATCATGAAGTTGATTTACAATTGTGTTGTGTATTTATCGTGTATTATCTTATGAGAAACGAGACCGCATTATAAATGACACTTTTACTATTTTTATACTTGTACATAACTACTGTTTGTTTTACATTATAGCCAACTAAGTCTAATACATATCAGTTCCTTCGCACCTAAGTAAGAAAAAAGTCCTTTACTCTTCTCTCGGTAGGTTGTAAACCCTTTTCTGATATTAGAAATCCTAGATACTCAATCTCTTTCATACCTAACCGGCACTTATTTTTACATGCTATAAAGTTTGCTTTACCCAACCTATCCAATATCATTAGTAATGATGTACATATGTATTGTGTTCTTCTTTAGTTCTTCCGGCAACGATATCATCAAGGTATGATGACACTCTTGGTACGCCAACTAACAAAATAACTATGAATTTCTGAAAATCTCTGTTGCAACTGATACGCGGAAACCCAAACAGTTTACCCGAAATAAACCTTTATGAGTATTCACGGTTAGGATCTTGGATGTTTCTTCATCAACCACAAGTTGCTGATACGCTTGAGACAAGCCCAAACATGAGAATTATAGAATTTTTCCCAATCTTAGAGAAGATTTTCATTGCTGTCAGAAGTGGATATGTATTTTTCTTGATCATTGCATTAACCGTACTACGAAAGTCGCCACATAGCCAGTATAAGTTGTTCTTCTTGCTCACAGCCACCAAGGGTATTGCCCAATCTAAGTACTCCACTGGTTGTAATAATCCTTGACTTATAAGTTTATTGATCTCTTGTTCTACCGCAGGTCGTATTGTATAGAACATTTCGGAATTTTTGAAATTGTGATTTGGCATTTTCCTTCAATTGTATATGTATTTTGCTTCCAATATGTGCTTCCAGTTCCCTCTTAAAAACAATTGTACTCTGAGAAACTATATGTTGTATTGTATAAGCTTGAATGACGTTCACTCCTTGTAGCGAAGTGCCTAATTTCGGAAACCAGTTACGTTCTTTTAGGTCAGATCCCTTTCCAGTCACAGGTATAGGTACAGGTAATTCACAAGTAATGTATTATAACTTCACACCCACCGTTGAAAGGTCCTTAATGGTACGATTTTCTTGTGACCAGGTTTGCAATATGGTGTTTGTTCCTCGTACCTCTGTATCATCTCTGATTTTCAGCCAAGTACATTCACTGATAATTGAACAAGCAGCTCCTGAATCGATCTTCGTGGACTACATTTCTTGCATGTTCGACAACATTTTCATTTCTACGACAAGGTCTTCCTGTTCTTGATCTGTGATTTACAAAAACTGAATCTTCAAAACACGCTACTATCTCAAAATTTCAGCGGAAAAGTTATTATTTACCATGAAATTTGGAAATCTTTGTCGAAATTCTTCTTGACAAGCATTGATGGAATAGATTCAATTTATGTTTTCATTCAGTTCACCACTGGGAAAACAAGACTTTACTATAAATATTTTTTGTTCTTAAGTAAAGATTTTATTGTAAAATAATTCTAAATTAAATGTGTGTTTTAATTTAAATTGAATTTGACTTAACTCAAAATAAATAAAGCTAAATTATACGTTTGCGATTGTGCAGACATGCAGTTTACAATCCACATCTACCCAGGACTGAAAGAGTTACTGAGCATCCGTTACAATATGTGCCTTTTGGAACAAATATATTGAATCCTAATAAGTCTAGTAAATTCTAGCGGTGTTTTTACAATACATTTCTTGGGACAGTAGGAATCCCAAATTTGAAGGTTTACCAGAATTCATGGACGAAATTTATAAAATTAAGAACAAGAATTTCGAAATTCGCAGAAGAAAGCGAAAAATTCTAAATTAAGTTAACTTATAATCACCGCCAATGATTATTTAACATAACTTATATGTACAAATAGGTACGCTATATTCAAATTAAAAATTAAGAAGTCAATAAAGAAAATTTGTTTTTTGAACGAACATTAAATCCGTCCTACACAAAAAAATCAGCCAGTCGTTTAAGCACCCCGATTGCTCTGTCGGTAATATAGTCGAAATAATGATATAATGCAATTCGATTGTTTTTTATACACAGCCAACGCAAGTACATAAGGCAATACTGTCCGAACATTGTTAACATATCTCCGGTTTACATAAATCGTTACCAAGCTTCTGTATATACACTGTGTTAGTATGGTCCTTGACAAAGTACCACTGCAACCCAACATACATACATGTAAGGATGGAGACGGACATTGTATTTTGTTTGAGCGAGATCTAGGACGCAGTTTTTCAAGCATCTTTATGAACTTAGGCCATATTTGGGCCATTGTACACCCTAATTATGAATTTTGTCTATCTGGGGTAGTTTTAACTACAGTAGTGATTTTTAACGTATCACAGTGACACAGGACTTACAGTTATACTTCTTACCTGACCGAAAGTTCGGTTACAGATTTTTCCTTGCCAGAAAAATCTCACCGACCGCAGCCAGGATTGAACCCGCGTCCCATGGATCTATAGGCAAGCGTGGGACATGGACATTAAAACTGCGAGAGCAATAAAAACCCAAGTCAAAAACACGCTTGAAATTTTAAAGCTTTCAAATTAATATTGCCATTTATCATTTTCATGCTTAAAACAAGATTCTAATATGAAAATTTTATATTCCACTGTTAAAACTTTAAATTCACAGTATTGTAATATGTAATTGTAATGACTTTTGCTGTAATCAATTAATTAAATATATAACCTAATAAAATTTGAAATGTAAACTGTCAATTATTAATGTATGACAGTTAAAAATATATACGGTATTATTACATCGACGAAATAGATCACAGTCAGTAACAAAATGTTACTTTTTAATAAATGACAAGTGAGTTTTCTATATCTATATATATAATCTATTCACAATTGATTTGCCATCCAACAGGCTATGGAAATCTGGGGGAATGTGTGGTATCAACGAAATTTGTCAATTAATTAAGTTGGGTTATGTTAGTTTTTCTTGATGGAGGTTATGTTTTTTGAAAGCAGGCAATGTTGCCAGTGGAGCTTGTTTGTTCATTTAACGTCCGCCTATTTCTGCTCAATATTGGTTTATAAAACTTAGATATAATAATGATTTCATTATAAATAAAATAATAACTATAATTTAAATGTTGTCGTAACACATACCAAATACATATTGCTGTTCTTTTTACACGAGAATTCTGAACTCTAATCGTACATATGTATACAGAGCATATTCCACGCCATTCTTTGTTGTCCTATATTTATGTCTTGCAGCAAATTAAGAAGAATTACTGCTTGTTCACAATGAACGTAAGCATAAGAAATACATAACACGTAAAACGTAATATTTACGTAAAAACCACAAGCGTTCACAATGTACATAATATGTCGGTAAAAATACATAAACAGCGCATGCGTCAGCTGTCACTCCTCACTCCTGTCAGTCAGAAATTATAACTAAACGTGATCTAAACTTAACCTAAAAGTCAGAACACCAATTTATTTTTCAATCACTGTCTTAGTACGTTTGATTTATTTGTGTAGTGTCGAAAGAGAATATACAACTTTTGTTGCTCTTACTGCTGAAAAGAAGAAGAGAAAGAAGTATCGATGGTGTTGTGAAACAAAAATAAAAAAGACGTTGCTGGGTTAGGCCAATAAATACAGACGATTATCTTTAGAGATGCAATTGCATGACGTTGAATGATTTTTTCTGTCGACTAGAATAACCCCAGCATTGTTTGACAGTTTGTTGAGTTTTATAGGTCCTCGATTAGAAAAAAAAAGTATCAGAAAACCACTAAACCCAAGTTAACGACTAGCTATTACTTTGAGGTCAGTATTACATACTATAAAACAATTAATATTATAATAAATTGCATCCTTCTTTTCAGATCCTTTTTTCAGGCTCTTAGCTAGTACCGGAGACAGCTATTTTGGCATCGCTAACAGCTATCACATTGGGACGTCAACTGTGTGTGTAGTAATACAGGAAGTTCTAGCAGTATTATGGGATGTGTTGTCTTCAATTGTGTTACGAGAACCAACAGAAGCAACATTAAGAAAAGTTGCAGAAGATTACTGGAAAACTTGGAACATGCCACATTTTGTGGGAAGCATTGATGGCAAACATATAAGAGTGACAGCTCCTGCAAAAAGTGGTTCTATGTATGTCTGTCTTCATAATTTCATAAAATAATCACTTCAGGCACAAACACGCTATTGTCCAAGAAATTATGTCGACAATGAAGATGAAGTAGAAGGTTCTATAATGGAAACCTGTGGTAGATTTGGAAGTAACAACGCAACATTTGCATCAAATGAAATGACCTTTGACCCCTGCTGGATTCTAACAAGATCAAATTGAATATGTAAAAAGAACATGATTTCTGTAAATGCTTTTTCAATAATTATTGTTTAATATTAACACAAAATACAAAGTTTACATTAAATTTTTAATTTTTAACTGTTTAATATTCGTCTGAATAAAGGATTTCCATTATTTTTCTTTTTAGTGCCCTTTTCGTGGCTTCGTCTTGACTTGATAATGCTTGAAATCA
>JABXWE010019003.1:0-35196 GCA_014611495.1 Limonius californicus
GAGTGGCAGGTGGATACGGCGCTTGTTGGCCGAAGAATACAAGTTGAATCGTTTGCAAATCGCTTCTTCTTTTTGCAGCCAGACCGACGGGTAATAATTAAAGAAATTTCTATAAATTTACAATTTAGTGTTGGAACTGTTAAAAACATCATAAAAACAAACTAAAGTATGGCAAAATGAGTGGCAGGTGGATACCGCGCTTGTTGGCCGAAGAATACAAGTTGAGTTGTTTGCAAGTCGCTTCTTTTTTTTACTGCAGCGAGACAGACGGGTAGTAATTCATAAAATTTCCCAAAATTTACAATTTAGTGTTGGAACTGTTAAAAATATCATAAAAAACAAACTAAAATATGGTAAAATATGTGGCAGGTGGATACCGCGCTTGTTGGGCAAAGAATACAAGTTAAGTCGTTTGCACATCGCTTCTTTCTTACTGCAGCGAGACAGACGGGTATTAATTCATGAAATTTCTCATAATTTACAATTTAGTGTTGGAACTGTTAAAAATATCATAAAAACAAATTAAAGTATGGTAAAATGAGTGACAGGTGGATATCGCGCTTGTTGACCGAAGAACACAAGTTGAATCGTTTGCAAATCCCTTCTTTTTAACTACATCGATATGAGACAGAGGTAGATGACTTTTTTAACTCAAATATGACAACTGATGAAACCTGGGTACATTATATTACTCCTGCGGCAAAATGTGCAAGCATGCGCTAGTTGCACACCGTATCTCCAAAGCCAAAAGAAGCAAAATCTCTATTGTCAGATGGTAAAGTGATGGCAACTTTGCTTAGATTTTTAGAAGGTGTTCTTAAAGTTAAACAGACCATCGGGAATAAACGGAAGAGAAGACAAAGGTTTTTTTGCTTTCGCCAAGACAGTGCTCACCCTGATATCGCTGAGAGAACGATTAAAATCATGAACAAACTTTGGTGAGCCTTTCTTCCGCATGCTCGATACAGTCCTGTAAAACTAAAAGAAGTTTTAGCCATCTTCAAGGAAGGTAGTGGAAAGCTTTTAGATCGGCGGCGAAAGTCAGTCGCTACGCAGGGGAACTAAACCCAGAAGTAATACAGTAATACTCTTTGCTTTAAATAAATTTCCGTTTCTGTTTAATTTGGACATTCTTCGTATATTTGAGATGTTTCAAAGTTAAACATAATATCTTTACAAAATGGAGACTCTTAAACACCGTATCTAAATCATAACAATACAATAATACCGTTATTATTGTGTGAAATGTATAGTGGTCGATCTTATTGTTGTTAAGGCTAGCTAATCAGCATTTAAACTGAAAAATATTTATGTATTAAATTAGGTACGTGTTGTTTATATTATACCAGTGCGTTAGAGTGGTTGATGAACTCAGCTACAACATGAAGAAAATATTCATGTCAAATTGTAAACACGGATGGAGGACTAGTTGCCTATCATCTAGTCATATGTGTAATTAGATACCGAGGTCCTTGTGAGTCTTGTATATTACGGCCGCTAAAGGCACTGTGCTCACGCTATTGCGATCCCGACCCTTGCTATTGCTGCCCGTTTTCTTTTATATTTGCCGCGCACCTTTACCTTTTAACATAGTTTTAATCAAAACTAGCAACATGAAAGGTTTTATACTAAAAGCGATAGTTAGAGTAGGTTTGGAAATTAAAGTATTTAAAATATTATTTTCAGAATATGTTGAGCTGATTTTAACATAACTTCTACGTAATACCAAATATATAAGGGTATGCTTTTAAATTCTTGAAATGTCTATAAAAATAAGAAATTCTGATTTTTGAAGATTTTAGTTTTTACAGTTACATCCAAACGACCCTCATTTTGTAAGTACTGCCTCGACGACAAAGAAATAGTCGATTGCGTAAGGTCTTTGATGTTTAACTCGTATACAGAGTGCTGACTTTGAACATGTTCCCAAGAGAAAGTAAATCCATTTGTAGAATTATTTAATTTCTACTCCCTATCTTGAAAAGCGCATTCGAAACAAGTAGCATGCAAAAAACGGAACATTTTCCGGAGATTACATCTATCTTTTATTTCTCTTATAACAAATTGAACTGTGAATACGAAATCAAACGTATTATTAAACTTTATTATCAAAACATATTGAGCTTATGAGAACGTAAGTTAACATACATATGCATGTGTTTCTGTCACATGCGAATTAGCCTATTTACTATTTGCATTTGCCGCAGTTACGTGGAGTTATAGACCCATAGGTATTTCAAGTTAATTTGCATTCACAGCGTTGCCAAGTTGATATTTTTTCTCTAAATATAGCTGCTGTCAATGCTTTACAAGAACGTAATAAAGCTGCCGCTGAAGTTTAAATTAAAATTTTCAGGATAATGATGACTATCCTTTGTGTTTTAGCATTTTTAAGAAATTGTTTTTTCGACTCTAAATTAAATTTGCCATTTCGGTATACGAGTACGTTTGCAATCGTTCTTGTTATAACCATCTTATGTTTAAAATAGTCAGGATCGCCTAAGTAAACACTAGAAGTAATATAAATCTTAGTAGTTTTTCAGGAAACACTTTTAGCTACGCATTCAGAAATCCGCCATAAAGATGATTCCTAATTTAAAGATTGTTGTGAGTTGGTGCATTATCATGTTGGAACCATAATCTCCGAATGGTATTCAGAGAGATAAATCGTCAAGACAAATATTTTTAAAATGATTCTCTTTGGTTCCTTCTATAAACGGTTATTCCCGTAAAATATTGGAAAGAAATTTACATACCAACAAAATATTTTATTCCCGTTCTTCAAGCACGTATTCTTATGTCATTTCATTTTTAGAATAATCGACATTAATTATTGCGTTAATTTCCAACTTAATTGTAGTAAACACAACTAAATTTACTAAATGAAATACAGGGTGTTGTAATTAAACATAAGCTGTAGGAGTTGTATAATATAGAGTACATTTTGTTTATTTTAATTTCAACTAAAAATATAACATTCAATATCAACAGGGGGGGGGATTATAGTTATTCAAAAAAGCTTTATTTTCTAAACAGTAACAGCAGTAGATATTTAGAAAAATATTAATAGTTTGTAAAGGCAGAGCAATTAACAGAATTAGTGTAGATGTGTGCGAATAAAAAGGAAATGAAAAGATATGAACATAAGAATATGTAACAAAAAATATACGCTTTCTTGCTAACCAACATGACGCGCCAAGAAAGCAAATAGTTATTTATGGAACAAGGCCGTGAACTAGGACTTTTTTTTATGAGAATGAATATTATTTGGCGAGGCGCAGGCCGAGCCAAATAATCACTCGAATAAAAAAAAGATAGTTCACGGCCATGTGGCATACAAAATTTTGTGTGCAACTGTGAAAAATTACCAAAATTAGAGTTTCCATCGAATCTTTACATAAAATTAAATTTAGCAGTGTGCTTTGGTATGGTAACTAGGGCTAATTTCATTCAAGATCATGACCCGTAAAAAAAAGTCTTTGTCGGCCGGTAAAAAAAGTCTTTTTTTTACGTTGTCAGGACTTTATTTTACTATAAACAAATATGCTATTTTACGACTCAAAATCAAGAAAAAAAGTGACGTTTTTTTGACAGTTGCACACAATAGTTATTTATGGAACAAGGCCGTGAACTAGGACTTTTTTTTATGAGAATGAATATTATTTGGCTCGGCTGAGCCTCGCCAAATAATCATTCGAATAAAAAAAAGATAGTTCACGGCCATGTGGCATACAAAATTTTGTGTGCAACTGTGAAAAATTACCAAAATTAAAGATAAATAACGTTCGAATTATCTAATAAAAGCTAATTTCATTCAAGATCATGACCCGTAAAAAAAAGTCTTTGTCGGCCGGTAAAAAAAGTCTTTTTTTTACGTTGTCAAGACTTTATTTACGTTGTCAAGACTTTCTTTTACTATAAACAAATATGCTATTTCACGACTCAAAATCAAGAAAAAAAAGTGACGTTTTTTTGACAGTTGCACACAAAATAAGTTTAGGTTATACTCAGTGGACGGTGGAACAATTTCTTTTTTAGGAGAGACACCTAAATGGCTAACCCTGTATAAAAATACATATTAAAAGTACTGTGCTTGAAAGTCTGTTATCCAGGTATTCTGTGAACGTTTGGATATTTCATACTTGTTGAGCAAAACTTTCCGAAGTAATCAAAAAGCTTTATATAATGTGGCTGTAATATGTTTATTTCTAAGTTACATCATAATACAAAGCATTCGAATTTTCGAGACAATTCGTTCTACCTAAAAAATCTCTTATTTGGAGAAAACAAAGAAAACAGCAGTCAATTAGGCATGAAGAAGGAAATATCGTAATTAATATGAGGCCGTTATTATGTTTACATTTTAGTACATTCCTAAACTATTTATTGTTATAAGTTGTCGCCTGTGACCAAAATTAATTTTATACCGTCGTTTTGAGTTCGTCGACATCGAGCAAAGGGTCGCAGGCTCTATACAAATTCTTATGACGGAGGAAGAGGTGATAGTCACTTTGTGCTAAGGCAAGACTGTAAGGGGGATGTTTAAACATCTCCCAACCTTTCGGTTCAAGAACGTTTGCTTGAAGTTTTTGGTTTTGAGGGAACTTGCATGCTTCCAATACATTGATTGTTGTTTGGTTTCAATATTTGTATACGAAGTACTAGTCTCGTCGCCAGTCACAATGTGATGCAAGTACTCATCGCTATCAGTTTCGTAGAGATAGAGGAAGGTTAGTGCAGAGTCCATTCGCGGATTTTTGTAAACATCCATGAACATCTTTGGCACCCACCTAGCACAAAGTGTGTGGTATTGAGGATTTTAGCCAGTTAGTGACAATGGGCGCCTTGTGAATATAAAATTGTGGAGTAACTAGAGATATAAATTACATTGTTGTAACGTATAACTTTATCTATATACAGAAATATGGAGAGTACTGCACGTTTTTTACATAAACATATAAAATATATATAAAACAGTATAAAATCTGTATAATACCAATACGTTTGTCAAATTCAGGTAATGATTATATTTCAAGCGTACAATGTCATTTTAAAATTATTTAGGAAACAGTGTGAAGTTTGTAGATTCGCTTTCACATAAATCAATTTCAGATATCACAAATAAATTTCAGATATCCCAAATTAATTTAAGATATCACAAAGCAATTTCTGATATCAGAAAGTAGTTTCAGAATCTACTTTCTGGTATCAGAAAGCAATTTTAGGTAGCTGAAAATAATTTTAGATATCAGAAAGTAAACTAAAATATTACAAAATAATAACAGAAAAAAGAAACAAATATTGTATACCCATACCTCTCACTAAATAGTTACAAGAGCTTGATTTTCGTAAATCTGTGTAATGTATGTAAACTTTTAACACATACAATATTTTATACGGAAGAGATCTTAAGGTCCTTAGAATCCTCAACAGATGTTGCTTGTTAATCGCTAACTCAATTCGCTATTTTAGAAAAAAAAGGTCCTAAAGTATGAAATCGAAAAATCGGGACAGACGTATTTACTTAAGAATAAGAGACAGAAAGAAAATGTGGAAAATATAGGCAATTTAAATTACATTGTTGTAACGTGTAATATTATCTATGTAGATGTAGGAATATGGCGAGTACTGTTAGGTGTTTGTTAAATTTAGGCAATGATTATAGTTCCACTATTGAATGTAATGTCAAATTATATATGTGAGAATTTGAAATATGTACTTTATATTTACATATCACAATTTAATTGTACATATCACAAATCCATTTAATATATCAGAAGGTAATTTCAGATATCAAAACGTAATTTCAGATATCAAAACGTAATTTCGGATATCTGAAAATGATTTTGCGTATCAGAAGCAATTTCAGATATCAGAAAGTAATTTTAGATATGAGAAAGGAATTTAACATATTAAAAAATAATTTCAATATTAGTAACATACATATGCAGGGTGTCCCGTGACGTGAGGTCACTACTTCACCTACGTGTAGGAGAGGTGAAAAGAAGACGGAAACTAAAGAGTGGTCACTTTTTCTAAATCGACTATTAAAGAAGTTATTGCCTGATTTAGTTAAATACTGAAATAGCCGAAACAATAAATGATATTAAGTGGTATTAGATTCAAACTGTCTACGTTACTATGGAAATTATATTATTTACTTGTATGCCAAACAGTAAAGCACCTTAAAGTCGATTTCTCTGCTTGCGCTTATTAACAGTGTTGATAATATTTACTTTTACAACACGAGAGTACGCGGATATCCATTACATGTACGGTTTTTGTGATGGAAACTCAGTAGCAGCTGCTCGAGAATACGGGTTAAGATTTTCAAATCGGCGACTAACAAACCGACGAGTTTTACAACCAGTGCACAACCACCTACGTGAACAACAACTTTCCCGAAACCGTTGACTGAACGTCTAATACAGCAAGTACTAGACAACGAGGACAACATACTGCGAGAAACTGATAATAATCCAAGCACGTCAGTTCGTCGTGTATCTGCACAAGTTAATGTACCACGAATGCGAGTTTGGAGAACATTAACACGTCATAGTTTACATCCATTCCATATCCAGTCTGTTCAGGCCCTATTACCGACATACGTAGGTACCCTACCCTCGTATTTCGCTAGTCGTATGGAATTTTGCAGCATCGTTATTTAAAATCGAAACCTACATAATAGAATGATATTCAGGGATGAGGCAACATTTACAAGGAATGGATTAATGAACAGAAAGAACAGCCACTCTTGGGATTTGGAGAATCCACACGAAATCACAGTGTCAAATTATTATCATAGGTTTTCAGTGAATATCTGGTGTGGAATTATTGATAACATGCTCATTGGTCCATTCGTTTTTGAGAACTAGTTAACCGCTGACAGATATTTAAATTTTCCGGAAGATCATTTGGGAGAATTGCTAGATGATGTCCCTCTGGCGATCAGACACGGTATGTGGTACCAGCACGATTGGACACCATCGTGTGCACTTTGCGTTACGTGTAGGACCATTTTTGAACCAACGCAACGGTAGAAACAACGTGTTATTGGTAGAGGAAACCAAGCATCCCTGGCTCCCATGATATCTGGACCTAAGGTGTTTAGATTATTATTCATGGGGCCATGTGAAAGATACGGTATACCAAACATCATCAGAGACTGTTGAAGACCTTAGCATTTTTGAGGCTGCAGAACTAATTCGGAATAACAATGATATGTTACGTAGGGCAACCAGATCTTTCTTAAGAAGACCCAGAATGTGTCTCGACAGCAACGTTGGCTGTTTTGAACAATCTTTATAGTGAATTTAAACTAAAATAAAAATAAATATTGGCTTTTCTGAAATTGTAATTATTTAATAAATAGTAATTTAACAGTCTGTATTTTGAAAACGGTTTACTTTAGGGTATAATTTTATTGGAATTTTAAAGCATATTTGGTCTAAAGATTACGTACACAAAGTAGTGACCTCACGTCCTGTATAAAAAAATGTATACTCATACTTTCAAATAGATACAAAGTTTAATTTTTATAAATATTATTAAAAACAACATTTGTGAGGCAGCTGTTAACAGCTGGTGTAGGTTAATTTCTAAATCATACTGGATTTTAGACAAAAAGAGATCTTAAGGTTGGAATTCGAAGAATGGGGATAGACATATTAATCCTTCCTTAAGAATGCGAGACCAAAAGAAAAAGAAACCATGGCAAATATCTTTAAACTCAAGTATCCAGAACATGTGGGGGCAGTGAAGTATCGATTAAGCCCTTTAAATAAGCTTCATATATTTCCGCTTTTATAAAAAAATTCTGTAATTCCGCTAGAAATTCACCTTACGTTCTTAAAAATCATCAACGCAATTTTATTCTTGAAAGGTCTTGAATCATTTTACTAAGAGCAGCATTATTATTTCGTTTTAGAGCGTGCGATTTGGTTTGAATCAAAAAACTCTAAAACTTTTTCATTGAAAATTCCTTCCAATTGGTATGAGTAAGGTACGGTGGGAAATAAATCAACGAAACGCGCGAATGCAGCGAACAATAAATAAAATTATACGGTGAGAAAGAGAGTTATCAGCAAGGACCGAAAACAATTCGGAAAGGAAACAAATCACTTCGCGTCCAATATCTGAATGCAAAATATATAATTCTATACATCAGGGTAAGGGTGGAATCGGCAATCTTTTGTTATAAATCGCGGGGAGCGCTCATTCCTGCTGTACATCTCGCGAAATGTATAACAATACGAATAAACGAGACGAGTGTTTTCAAAAGCAAATTTGCGATTCTCCTTCTGGGACCGATTACACAAAAAGCTCTTATTGCTCCTTTTTCCCCTGTTTCTGTATACTTATTTGCCTTTTGAGTCCCAGAATATATGGTGAGATGATGTAATGTGAACGCTCTGGATGGCTCAATAAAGCAAAACATCTCCCATCGGAAATTACATTCTTTAACGATTCTTAGCAGTGAACATCGAAAGTACTTAATACACTGGTTTTGATACTTCCGCTCCATACAAACGAATCCTGTTGTTTAAAAAGTTGTTCATATAAACCGCCTATACACTAATCGTGCCGAGAGTATTTAATGCCGCACCACGGGATGCCGAAACTGCAAAAAGTGTCGAAATTGACCGAGCCGAGTTATCATTTGAGGTAGCAGCCTGCGGTTTATGCAGTTCAACAGAGATATCCTTGTCCTATAATTTCGGTCCATGTTTGAAGAAAATGGCCTTCTTCAGGGCCAATAACGTCGAAACGTCGGTGTCGAGAAACGGTGGCGCTCAAACTTCGGCGGCCCATTTTGACACCGGGGAATGGTAGCAGCATGTGTTCCAATTCTGTCCGCGAACACCGCATTCGGATATCTCGTTCCGTTTACCACGGCCGCTTTCGGTCCGAAAAGCGTGCACGATTTTTACGTTTCTTTTTTGGAAAAATCTAAAATTTTGCGAAGCTTGTGTTTTCCAAACGAGACGAGGTAGAGTAATGCGGCTTACTCCGTTGGAAAGACCATAATCGATATTACTTGGTGGCGCGGAATCGTTCTGACCGGGTTACATGATCCGCCGCCAGGGAGAGCATAAGGATTTTATATAAATGGCTGTAACTCCGGAACCATGCCACCCGACAAAATGGGTTTAAAAGCTGTGGATACCGCTTTCCGAGTTCTATAAGACTGTCAGGTGGAGGTCGAGAACTTCAGAAACCATATTTATGCAGGGTCGTTACCGGTTCCTCGCTGCTCGGTTACTACGGCGACGAGGTAGGCCCGTTTTTGCATATATGCCGGGAGCATGTATCGGTACAATGTATTGAGGCAGCGGCCAAGTATAGCCATCCGTTCACGATCGCTCCTGTCCAAAACACAAAATTGAAATTTTAACAGTATAAAATTACCTACGTTACGACTGTTGTCGAGGCGGAGCTAAGAATGGTTGGGTAATTATATTTACGCAGAAGATTTGTCTGAGCTTGATTCGCACCCTCGTGGTGATTTTTTGTTGAATGTACTCAATATCGTAAACTTGCAGTGTTCTTCGTTTATTAGGTCAATACGGTTACTTTCAAAGAGTTGGAGTATAGAATAGTAGTTTGGTGAGAAAGGAAACACACAGTACTGCGTTTCCCGACCCGTGTCCACCGACCGACTCGTCGGAAAATTTTGCCGTAGCACCACTCACACCCCAAAATCCCCTGCAATCCTTAAAGGGCAGAAAAGTTTAGGCACTTTTTGTACCTACCGACACCTACTCTTATAAATTGCTATTGCGAACCCCTTCTTCATTCTTCAAACCCTTTCTTTTGCTTCTGTTAGTTTCTTTCTTGCTCTTACCACCTTTTTCTTTCTTCTCCTATTTCCTTTCGTTTTCTTCTCCTGTTCCCTTTTCCCGCCTTCCTTACCCACATTTGCTTCTTTTCCTCATTTTTTATTCTCATTTCTTCTTTTCTTTCCCCATTTCTTCTTTTTCTTTTTCTCCTTTTTCCTTGTTTTCCTTTATGCTTTTTTGCCCGTATGCTTCTCTCCTTTACACGTTTACCCCATTCTTGTAGCCCTTTCCCATCTTTCTTTTGCCCTTCGCCCCTCCTTCTCTCTAGCTAGTTGATACAGTTGAAATTGTGATTGACGTTGTTACAAATCTGGTTTACATCTGGCCTCGAGTCTTGCATGTTGTGTAGTGTGTATCGGAGTTATTGTTCGTGTTGCGAACTTAAGTTCCTTGCACGTTTACCCCTAACATGTTCACCAATACACTTGTAATAGAACTTTGAACCGTATCTTTGAACAATTGTTTTGTAGATCGTACGTTATCATATCATACCTTGTCCATAATCGTTATATGCCTACATCTTCTGGAGTTTACAAATTTTCCCTTCGTTTCTCAAAAAAGTTTCAAGCCGTCTAAATATTTTTTCAGACGGTGGTCTCGTAGTTGAATAGCGCCCATTACTGGCTGTATAGATAGTGGGTCAGTATCACCCACGTTCTACCGTTTTCTAATTTTTATGGTCTTCCTCATTCTTACATTCCCATTACTGGCTGACTTTCCTGACTTTTCCAATTTTCGTGGTTTTTCTAATCCTTACATGGCCATTACTGGTTGACTCTCTTGCCTCAGGGTTTTCGTGATTTCCCTGGGTCATGTAGCTAAATACTGGGACAGTATCACTTACGTACTTCCAATGTTCGTGGTCTTTCCTATCGTTACTTTCCCATTATTGGCTGACTCTTCTGATTCAGGTTTTCCATGATTTCCCCTGGGTCATATAGGTAAATACTGGGACAGTACCACCTACTTAGTACCGTTTTAGAATTTTCGTGGTGTTCCTCATCCTCCTATTATTGGGCGACTCTTCTTACTCAGGTTTTCCGTGATTTACCTGGAGCATATAGGTAAATACTTGGCAGCATCACCTACCTAGTACCGTTTTAGAATTTTGGTGGTGTTGTTCATCCTTACATTCCCATTATTGGCGGACTCTTCTGACTCAGGATTTTCGTGATTTACATGGAACATATAGGTAAATACTAGAACAGTACCACCTACTTAGTACCGTTGTAGAATTTTGGTGGTGTTCCTCATCCTTACATTCCCATTATTGGCTGACTCTTCTGACCCAGGTTTTCCGTAATTTACCTGGATCATATAGCATATTGGAACAATATCACACACTTACTCCCGTAACTGGCTGAAAACTAACTATACATAGGTGGAACAAAAACGAATAGGAAAATGAGCAAAAAATGGAGCCCTGTATTTTTAAATAAATTCTGTGGTAAAATTATTTAATAGTTTTAAAAGTAGCGTCATATGTTTATTTGTGGTAACAATAATTAACAATTGTACAACTAGAAACACCTTGCCACTTCAAGTAGATAACAACTCAAATTAATACTACCACAGCATTGACCTGAAAATGCAATCTTGCATTTTGTTATCTCCAATAGGGAATAATAAAAGTCGCAATGATTCTAGGTTTCTTTTATAAATTAGAAATATGGCCAAAGACCCAATTCTTGAATAAATTGCTAAAATAAAGGACTTTATAAAAGAATGAAGCGTGAACGAAAAGCAGTAACGAGGAGAGAATTACAGAGTTATATAACGAACGAAATCATTGTAGCCAATCCTAAAAGCCGGCAGAGGAATATTTGCTAGGGAGTCAGACTATGCAGAACGTGATCCTAAATGCAAGGGTACAATGAAATTCCGAGATAGGAGATGGTCGCTGCCTAACCTACTGGAGCTTAAAATAAAGGATATAAATATGATTAATATCGGAAAGCCTGACAAAATGATAAAAGTAACAAGGAATGTTAGAAATGCAAAAGAAAGATGGTAGCATATCTAGGGAAATATTTTATAGGAAGTACGAGATTGTTACTAAGATTTACACTAGAAATAAAATATATTCAGTGTAATGGTGAAGTAGAAATAGGTAAAATAAGAAATAGGGAAAATTGAAGAAATACGATAAAATTAATACAATCAAGAAAGTCCAACAAACAAAATAAAGCATACACCAAGGCCATCACGTAGTCCCCGAAAAAAAGAATGCTGATTTAAGTCAGGAAACCGTGCTGGCATCAAAACTGTTCCTTATCGCTATATCCAACGCTTCGGACAGTAATTATTAAGTACTCCGTAAGAAACTGCGACAATAAGAGGGAGCATCATGTATCTCATTGAGCAACATGTTTTGAAACAATTGTGCCGATTCGTTATTCATGCAGTTTAAATATCAATCACCATCTAATTATTGAGATAAAATACGAAGTAATTGCTCATAATGCCATTCCAGACGTTGACAATTGGTATTAAAAACAACATTGGTATACTCTAATAAATATTTCTGCCTGAACATAAATACAGTTAAAAATTTTAATGCCCATGTTAATCCTACTCCGCCAGGCTTTAACATCCTCAGAGATTTCTAGCCGTTATAACTATCGTTATATTCAAAAGATGTCAATAGGTTGGTACACTTTTCCAATAAGCGTAATCTCAGATTTTAATATATGACGGTGTTTCAAATGCATGTGACTTTGAAACTGCAACTTCACCTATAAGTGAAAATCGGTAATTCCCCGTTTGTAAAAGTACGTTATATTTATGTTTGAAGAGATACTGGAATTAACACAAATTAACTTACTTCGCTCTATGTTTTATTGGGTAGATTTGTTTACCAAAAAATTAATAACCTCTATGGACATATAAGAAATATGCACTTAGCAAAGGAATGTATGTTGTTTAAGATAAATATATTTTTTGTAATTCAATGTTTTGTATATATTTTTTATTTTTGCATTCCTGTGCTTGTTATCTTTTTTTTATGGAACACTCCGTAGATTCTTACATAGTTTCATTCTTCTGATGTATATCTGCCCAGTTGTTAACTTAATGGAACACCCTGTATGTGTTCTTCCATCGCTTTTCTAGTGAGATACCAAATTTTCTTCGTGGAAAGCGAAAAGTGCATTTTCAAGCCGAATTACTTATAGGGTCCTACGCTTTGTATACTGCATTTTTAGAAAAATACTAAATAACCTGTGTGGAAATATAAGATATAGTGGGACCACTGTGGGAAGGCAGTTTTGCAAAGAATTTATACACGTCAGCTCCAAGCAGGCAAGATACAAAACGAAAAGCGGATTATCTCTTGTTACGTACATTGCTTTAAGTTTGGGTAGAAATAAAACAGAGTTCCTCAAACTTTATAAATCCATACCTACCTCATAGGCATTTTGTTGTTTGTTTTAATTAATTTAACTATACATATTGTAGTACTAAAATTAGTTTTAATACGAAACGCATTAATTCCAGACTATAACAATTCCAAAGAAAAATTCTAGTAACAGATTATAGTTTTTATATTAAAAAATCAGAATTTTAATTTCAGAATTATACGAAAAACACAGTTTTTAATTTTTTGTAACTGAATCTATAAATTCCTTTAATTAAACATACATTAGTTAATTGCACACTTACACGAATTAATACATGTATAAAGTATAATGAAGTATATAACACTGCACACAATCATAATTTTCTGTCGTCACTATCACTTTCCAAATAATCATCGTCACTTGAGTCGTCTTGTAAATTTATCATTATTGAAGGAATATCATCGATTACAATTTCCCGTTCCAACTAATTTTCAATTAGTTTAGTGGTATGTTCGGCACATTTTTGCCAATTTTCTGATAAACATTGATTTAAAGCTTGATTCCACATATTCAGCACCTGTTCATCCCTGTGTCCATTTTGTCCAATATGTTTGTCGTAAAATCGTTTGCAATGAGCCCAAATTAATGCAATTGCATTCAAATGACAATGATAGGGCGGCAAACGTAGAACTTCGTGTCCGTGTTTGCGCGACATCTCATCAACCACGTATTTTTTATTAATTTCAACTGTTTTTGATAGACATAACAGCTCAATTTTTAGTTGGGTTGGGGAGTACTCTATTTCATGTTCATCAAGCCATTTTGGAATTTCACATTTTTTTCAGTTCAACGTTGGGTGTCTTGCGATAACTCGACTGTGATATGATGCGTTGTCCATTATTATCAAAGAAGGTTCCGCTAAATTTGGGATAAGTTTCCCTGATGTCCATTTTTCGAAAAGTTTGCTATTCATGTTATCATGACAATCAGAGTTTTTTGATGTATAGGCAAAAACTAAGCCGGCTTCTTATATAAAGCCATTATTTGACCCTGCATGTAAAACAATGAATCTTTTTCCACCTGATCCACTAGGTTTTCTTACACTTTTAACATTTTCATCCTGCCAGCTTGTACGATTTTCCCCTTTGGAAAAATTCAACGTTTCATCCAAGAACACTAATTGTCTTTTTAAACCCACAGCATTTTGTTTATATAAAAAAAAAACTCGAACATGTTTAAAACTATTTAATGTTAGAGCATTACATTCAACAAAACTAATTACCTACCTACTATTAACGACTTTTGATGTTAAATGATTATAGAAAGTAATTGATTAATAATTGATATTTAATACTATCGTAAACTTAAAATTTCTTAGTATTTATGTTCTAATTTAGCTAGAAATGCTTTTCATAAGGTCGCCCAAGGCAATTGAATATTTTAAATAATTAGAACGTATAGGGCCGCTTCAGTTATTAACTTGTTGAGAACTGCAGGTTTCCGTTTGGATAGATTTTAACTTACACCGTACCGAAAATGCCTTCGGCAAGAACTGCCTTCCCAAAGTGGTCCCGACTATGTACTTAGCAAAGGCCTGTTACTTTGTCTTTCTAAAGTATCTTTACATTTCTGTATCTCTTATCATTTTCTGCTATGAAATGCTTTGTATAATGTTATATTAATTAATGTTTTGATGACTTTTTTATGTAACACCCCATTTTAATTTCTCTGTACAGTTATTGACTCTATGTCACATTCTGTATATGATACCTAATATTAATATTTCAACTAATTGGCGCTTTTCAGGCAAACTGCGAGTGTATAGTAAGATGCTGAGCAGCTAGAAAGAATACGAAGTTCATGTATAGACTAGTTGAACTCGCGGGCTACGCTCTATGTATTTTCCTAAAAAGTAAGAAGTAAGCTGAGTCGAGATGTAAGATAAATGTATTTTATGCATTCAGTTCTTTCTGCAATTTATAAAGAAGGATAGCGGACTAAAATGACGGACGGCCTCCCGAAGACCGCTTAAAATTTCATCCTGTCGTTAGATTATTAACAAATACCTATACTTTACGTTATATTAACAAATGAGAAAATTTTAAGTTATTGACATTTTCTTTAAATATAATAGTTTAAAACATGAAAAGATAATTCCATTTCAACTTTAAATGCCACTTTGTACAGTGTCAAGTCAATTTAAGGTTGAAAATAATGTTTCCTGTTCGAGATAAATCGAAAAGTGTAGGGCTTTTTGGTTGACGTCGGCGGTTTGGCGAGGTCATGCCTGCGATTTGGGACTCATTTTTATTTACGTAAAATTTTAGAATTAGAATTAGAACTGTTTATTGTAAAGTGACATACAACAAAATATTTACCTACGCCTGTGGTGGTGAATATCCTGGAAACGACTGGTTCTATTTTATAATCTAGACTAGAGGTTTATTCGTCTATATAATTTATCAAGTTTATTCATGATTTGGCAAATGTTTGAAACTCCTAGTGGAAGTTAGGTGTTTTCCGGTAGCACTTTATTTAAAAAAATGTCAACAGAAATTTTAGACAAATCCAGTGATTAACAATTAACAATTAATTAAGAGCTATGTAAGTTTATGAATATGTCGACTGTAATGTCCATAGAAGTTGTTAATCTAGTTGAGATAAACTTTGAAAATGTTCAATAGCTGTTACGCTTTTCACAATAAATTATAATAATGTTTGCTATATTAAAAAAATTGTTTTAAGAAACATGTATTTTGATTATTTCATATAAAACTGTAAAGAACCTATAAAACCGTTATTAACGAAGATTTCAACTGAGGACTTCTAGAAATGTTGAAAATGTCGACTGTAATAGGACGCACCTTAAAAACTTTACATATTTTGAACGTTACACAACTGAAAAAATGTTTTTATATTTTCCAAAAACTTGGAATTTTGATAAAATATATCATATACTTAATGCCTTTAGATACAATTTTATATTAAGAATAAAATGCTCGGGAGCAGTCGGTTTGGCCAGCAAATAGTTATTGACAGTAGAGACCCGCGAGCAAATGGTGGCGTGTAAACGATAGCCGAGCAAATGGTGACGAACAATCGACAAGCGAGTAAATGATGGCAAGCAAACGACAGGCGAGCAAATGATAGACGAGCAATCGACAGTCAAGCAAAAAACAGGCGGGCAAGCGATTGGCTGGCAAAAGAGAGGTGAGCAAGCAAGAGGCGAGCAAATGAGAGGCGAGCAAGTGACAGGCTGGCAAAATAGAGGCGAGCAAGTGACAGCAGGGAAAACGACAGGCGAGCAAACGACAGGCGAGCAAACGACAGGCGAGCGCACGCGAGCAGTCTAAAGGCGAGCAAACGATGGCAAGCAAATGACGAGCGAATAAACGATAGGCAAGCAAACGATAGGCGAGCAAACGATAAGCGACGAGCGAGCCAACGACGAGCGAGCAAACGACAGGCGGGCAAACAACAAGCGAGCAAACGACCTAATCCCGACGATATTGCTTCAACAGAAGTGGTTATAGGAACGATAAGACGCATTCGTGTACTTTCCAGATATATAAATTTGTACCTTGACATTTTAAATTGCAATTATTCTATTTTAAGTGGATTAAAGTTTTCATTAAATATACAAATTCGTTTTTAATTATGTGAATGTTCCAATCGCTAGTTCGAAAGAGTAAAGTTTGTTGCTAAAATCTGTTAACCACAAGTCTGAAATAAAGCAATACAAATAAATTAATTCTTTGTATTATTATTGAAGGTATTTATATCGCTAACAAAGAAAATCATTAAAATGTATGTTAAAATTGTGTATATTTATCATGAAAACAATCACCAACAACAGTAAATTATGAACAAATGTATAATTAACGAACGCAATTGGTTTACAAACAATAGACATTTATTTCCAGTACATCAGATTATTTTTGTAACTTTAAATCCCCATCTACTTTTAGATAGCGAATATTATTTCTACCTCCTATTATTAATTCGCATAATACTCCAAGCGGTATTTCATATTCCTATAACCGGTATCTACACGAATAACAAAAACACCCTTTTTCATGAACGCAGCAAGGCACAATATGGATGAAAATACGTTCTTTTGAATATTTCAAAGCCTACTTGAACTGTATTAAATTGTTAATGTCGATGTAAATAATTAAACAGGTAAATAAAAATATGTTCTAACAAAGAATATGCCATGTGGAAATATCTTTTATATGACACTTCAAAGGCTAACAGAAACTTCAAATACGTTTATTACTTACAAGCCACGCATGGCTGAATATAAGTTCCATAATAAAAATTATGAGTACATAGAAATAATTTATTTAAAGAAATATTTCCATTTACTTGTTTCCAAGAATTGTGTAGATAGCTTAAGTATCATTTTTCATAAGCAAAAATATTTCAGAAATTGAAGTGAAAGATTTATTTCTATTATACACACATTAAAAAGGAAATTCATTACCATGAAGAGGTCGTGCTTGAACAAAAGGGACCTATAATACCGAGTGTCGTATGGACATCTATAATAATATTGGAATGGAGCAGGAGCTTATTAGCTTAGTATTAGATAATCAGATATCGATACAATATCGTTAAAACCAATGGCATGCGTGAAAATAGAATAACCTTACCTTGCCATCATTTTCAGGTTGGGTAATTCGCACGTCCAAGGTGCCGGCCATAACAGCATACCAACATTTTCCTGTATCTCCTTGGCGAAATACTGAAACAAAGAGGAATTATTGTATTAAATAAGAAATTAGAAACTGTAGCCGCGCCGACAAGAATACAAGTTTTGTTTGTGTGAGCATCAAAAAAATTGTTTAAGCTACTTTAAAACATAATAAATTTTAAGGCTTTCTGTTTTTGATAATTGAAAATAATATAATAGACCCTAAATATACTTTAAGGGAATTTATTCCTTTGTAATAGTTGAAAGATTCGGGTAATTCAGAAAATAAGACTTAGATTTGACTCATATTTATATTCTTAAAAATGTGGCGTTTCAGGAAAAACGTTTAGATGAACAGTAGCTGTAAATATATCATATCAATTTCTGTCCAGCAAAATAAATCCAGGTTTCAATAACGCAAAGGTCGACTAACAAAAGTTGAAGAAGGGAGGGTTGCAAATGCATTCCTCTTCTTCCTGGAGTGTTAATGTCTCTTACTCGGTGTAGCGATCATCTTTTCTACGCCTGTGTTGCATGTTTAGAGCGCCACAGACATAGTGGATCTACAGCTTAACGTGGGCGCCGAACCACGGGAAGTGTAAACACTTCTACTCTACAGAAGATTTACTAGGCAGAATACCTCGCTGGTTTGCCATTGCCTTGCCACCTGTTTTATATAATCCGACGTCCATGAAAGTCGTAGCAATAACAAACAAAAAACTCTCCTGGACTGTAAACTAACCTTGTTTTTAACGGAATGAACAAATATTAAAAAACAAGAACAAAGAATATAACACAAATCAGACACATAAATAAATATAGTATGACAATAAATTTAATAAAGGTCAGACTGGAGTGTACTAAAATAACATAGATTATCTGGATTACTATGATTGATAAACGATGACTATGACCACACAAACTGGAAAAAGATAGAATAGCACCGGAACTATCGCCCTAAAACTATATGATATGATAAAAATATTAGAAACCGAAAATTACGAAAAGTTACTAAATTTATTGAAAAAATTAAATTTACTATCAAACCGAAGACAGAAAACGCCTACGCCAACCAATCTTCTACAGACGTCAAATAAAGAGAAAACGACCGGCCCGAAAACTATTCGTTACAATCCCTTAATCTCCAACCTCTACAGTGAAGAAGTTCAACAACTTTACAGAAATATGAAGGTATTGGAAGAACATCTAACCAAATTTACTATAATAATCGGGAACTTCCTGTGAAGGGAATAGAAGAGAAACAGTAATAGAGATTATGATGTGGGAGAAAGGAATGCCCCGGACAATATTCTACTAGAATATACAGAAAAAGGCAACCTGTACGGAGTGAACACATTCTTCAAAAACGAAGAGATGCGAAAGTAGATTTGGGTAAATACAAATTAAAAAACGAGCGATGAAATAGAATATATTTTAGACAAGAACAAAGTAATTTTGAACAATCAAGAGATAGACGCTAGATAGACAAACAGATTACTGAAAAATTGCATGCAGAAAGATGCACTAATAATAACTTAAAGGAAAAAAAAAGCTACTAAACAAAGTAGTAGTAGTAAAGTAGAAAAGAAGAGTCTTAATAGCAAAAAAGAAATCGCACGTAGTCGAAAGGCGTGAATACGATATCCTTCTTACATAACGAAAATCATTTAAAACATAACTAATAGCTGAGCTATCAGGAGCAAGGAGTTATAACAGTTAACCAAAATACTGCATATTAAGTTTGTGACAAATTATCTAAATAAAAGATAACCCTAAAGCATCCTTAACGTGTTAACAAGTTAGCTATGAATGGTATCTAGAAGGTTAACTTTGAAAGACATTGTTCCGTTACCTTCTCAACATACCGCAGTATGTGTTGTAACTATTACCATTACTATATTATATACACTCCTACTATATAGTCCTTTAGCTTCTTGTCGCAGCATAGTGCCTCGATAAAACGTTTCCATTCGTCTCTATTTTGTGCAATGGCTTATATCTCGCTTCAGGTCTTTTCCGTTTTCAGTTTATTTGTTTATCGTTTTTCTCCAGGTCGTATTTGATTTCCCTCTTTTGTGGCTCCTACGTGGTGTCATACCAACGCAATGTTACCATCTTCTCGTCTAAGTACGTGACCAATCGATTTCCATTTTCGTTGTTTGACGTACAAGATAGAAACCAACGGCGGAGTATCCTCAAGGAGACCAAGACCCATCGAGGGCTGTAGTGCCAACAATGATGATGAATTAGTACAATTTACCTTTAGAGCAGTTTTCGATCATGTAACTAAAAATTACCACTACAGATCTCTTTCTCTCTCTATCTCTCTCTCTCTTTCTATGTATATATATATATATATATATACATATATATGTACATATGTTTTGCATAGTGAGACATCCGCTATAGCTAGTGACCACATGGCACCCTGTGTATATATTTTAATTATACAATATGATATTCTGGCACCAATACAAATCTGCTACAAAGCCGCACCAAACTGTATAAAAATAACGTCAATGACAGTAAAATGGGCACCCAGTGTAGTTGCCAATGTAAGGGCCATTATGCGATGAATTCTTTTTTATTTAGCGAGCGCAGTATTACCAATTGTCATACATCCGTGAACGAACGTTTCCTGCTGAGGGAGATATATACATGCGCAAGTTTTGTACCGAACGGTTGTCCGCCAAAATATTTACAATGCTTTTTGCATTATATTGCATTATTATTATTATTAAATATTCCAAACACTTGTTGGCTTTATGCTTAGCTAACTATAAGAATTTATGAATGCCACTTTTGAAATATACTGAAAGAATTTCATGAACATCATTATCAATTATCATGATACGAGACCGGATTCAAGATGAAGTTAACCTTCGTGCCTTGACTCACGTGATGGTATATAACACAACCTCTCGTTTGAACGTTCGAAAAAGTTAATTTTGGCAAATATTGTAGATTGTAAATCTTTATATTACTTTTTGTAGCTTCTTCTTCGCGTGCTTTATCTCTTACCAGACGTAGTGACCTTCCCTCATATGCCTGTGTTGGGCGTTTAAAGTGCCACAGACATAGAGGACCTACAGCATAACAAAGTCTCCGAACTTGTAATTGTAAGCACCACTTTTACTGCAGGGAAGATTTGCTAGGCAGAGTACCTCGTTGATTTGCATTTGGCTTGAGAGGGAAAACGGTAGTTAAAAAATTCGATGTTCCGAAACTGGGAACTTAATCCAGCACCTTCAGCGTAGTAACGCATTAACCTCTAGCTCACGGCCGCCTTTGTAACTTAACTGAACCCATAAACTTCAATTACAAAATCAGCAAATTATGTCGGAGTTGCGTTTGACTTTTCTTAAACGCCAGTACAACCTCGTAATATTTTAGTTTAAAATATATAAATTTTCAAAGTTTACATAATATAACAATAAAATGGGTTAACTGAAAGAATATTGCATAAAGTTAATATGGAGAAACGTACATAGACATAAGTCGTATTACAGAGTTGTATTCTATACAATATGATTATACATTCTATCGCTTTCATACATTTTTTCTTCTTCCAGGAATAAATGAGCAGACCAATTGTCCCTGAATTTATAATCACCCTATATAGTAAATCTGAATAATTTGTTTTGTTGATTTAAATTTGAATGAATTACTGGTATTTTGAAACGTATATTATTTATCTCTCATTATTATTTAAGGTATAAATGAGCGAATCTACTGTCCTTGAATTTATAATCACCCTATATGGTAAATCTGAATAATTTGTTGGTTTTTTGTTTTAAATTTGAATGAACAGTTAACATTCTGAAACGTACATTATTTATCTTATATTATTGTTCTAGGACTAAATGAACAAACCAACTGTCCCAGAATTTATAATCACCCTGTACAGTAAACATTTTTTTCCGAATCTCTACCATTTTGGGACACTGTGCGCCGTGGATATATTTATGTTCCATATATAGCTCTGTTAAACTTGGGATATACCTGGTCTTGCGCCATTTGCAATATTTACAATACCCCCTTTTGTTTGAGGGTGTATCCTGCTGCTGAGATCTATTTCGCTCGATTTGTCTCAGTTAACTTTCCAGCGCGGTGGTATATATTTCATTTTACAATTGATTATGTTGCAATTGTGAGAATCGTAAAATGTGCGTCGGCTTCGGGGTGCCCGGTGAATCCCCAAGAACGTAGCTGTGGCTGTTCTGAATGAAACGAATTTAAATAAC
Source organism: Limonius californicus (assembly GCA_014611495.1). Classification (NCBI taxonomy): domain Eukaryota; kingdom Metazoa; phylum Arthropoda; class Insecta; order Coleoptera; family Elateridae; genus Limonius; species Limonius californicus. The sequence continues at coordinate 22,118 of JABXWE010019003.1, forward strand.
CAAAACTGAAAGGATTTGGAGATTCTTATTAATTGGCACAAAATACAGTAACTACGAAAAAATACAGAAATTATTTATTTATTACCACATTGACAACCACATTCGGGCAATTATTAAACTTATTTAATGCTAATGTCAAAAAATGATAGTAGTAATTAGATATTTAATTCTTTAATTTAGTTTTTAATTTTAATAGATACACAGTTAAAAATGTAGCATTGCCTACAATGAGGCATATTTTGTGCAAGAGTGTTTTAATTTGTCACCAACGTGAAATCAAGTTATCTAATGTCAAAAATTCTAACGGATTGACTGCTAATACTTCATTTATACATATAAAAAATCCTTCTTATACCATCTTAACTTTTAAATAAAAATTTGTAGCGCAAAAATTTTTATACGAGGCTTGAACTATAAATGTTTACAACAGATTTGAAAAATTAGAAAATCGGTGCCCGAAGCGTCTAGATTTTACAACTGTTTCTCGATCTGTGGTATGCGACTAACTGATCTTGAATCGTAATATACTATAGCGGTGTTGCCATATCGTGGGTGTCGGAATATACAAAAGGTGCAAGGTGCAAGGTGCTACATTTACAGCATTTAAATAATTTTATATATGTGTATATAGCAAAGCGACCTCTATAACAAAATGAACGAACTAAACTGTATATCCCAGAATATTGGGTGTCAATATGGCTCCCGAGCTATTTTTTGTTAAACAAGATTAATGACCGTTTCGAAACGCAGGACGAATTTATACACAAGAAACACTGTGGCACACAAAGTCGAGTGCCTATTGGTATTTTTGGGTGCCGCAATAGCAAAGAGTATGCGGTTTGGGTGCCTCAATGACAATTTATGTATATATATATATATATATATATATATACTGTATTTGAATGCTGTTCCAAGCCTAGATTTACCGTAAATTATTGAACAAACATTTCGTAAGTACAAGTTAAACGTGTCAGATGTTATGTTTTTGTAACTATTTTCTACAGTTCTTTGCCTCTTGAAAGAGCTTGCTGACCTTTTCTCCTATGCATGTGACGTATATGTAAAGTAAAGTAATGTACATACACATAAGAAATCACGGGAAGTGTCTTGCATTTCCTCATCAGAGACAGTGCTCTTGCCAGAATTACCTTGGTGGTTTGTCATTACCTTCCGAGGGAAAACGGTGGTTAAAAATCCAATGTTGCTGGACCAAGTTGAACCCAGGTCCTATTACGAATGCATAAAAGACGCGTACAATATACCACAAGCTGATCATCTTTAAGTATGTAAGTTATACGAAAAGATGTTAAGAAAGATCACTTAAACTATAATACAAAGACGATAGAAGAAGCAATAACCGCAACAGCGGTTCTAAAGCTACCAAGAACAATCTACCGGTCGGGATAAATGGCAAGTATCGATGACACATAAACGGTGTCTTAATTACAGAAACAAGAAAAATTAAAGGGGAAATAGTAAATCATTACTCACAACTATGTTATACTGTGGTTACATACAACCACAGAACTATCACTGGCGGAAGCTAATGAATATAAAATCGAAGAAATTAGAAGATCAAAAAGCACTAAAGTTCCAGGACAAACTGTTATTGTAATAGTGGTATTAAAAGAAAGTGTATTGTATATAACGAAACTAAACAAAGCTTGTAGTAACAAGTAGACTGAAATTCCTGGTATGAAACAGTAATAATACTGCTGCACAAAAACAGAGACATCGTAAGGTTAGATAAATTCCGACCAATAAGATTTTTTTGAAATTAAAATTACAATTTGCAGCATTTTTTAATGTTTAAATAAATGGATCTTCTTCCCATCTGGGAGAAACAACGTCGATAATATGAACGTCGGAAACTCATTAAGAAAATGGATTTATAAGAAAAGTCGTCACCAGCTAAGTCGCTTGACGTAACGTCTTCGAAAAATATTCATAGTCCTATTTTAACTATACTTCTATATTATCACAGATTCAATACATTGGCTAGCGAAAGGACAAAACAACTAAATTAATTGATTTAAATGGTTATTTTCCCTGATTTTATAACTTTTAACAAGATAAAGTTTGTTTGTAGTTTACAGCTGATGATGATTTATTGGTAAGATCCGCGGAAACAAAATGATCGCTTATGGAAGTAGTTCGCCAAATAGACCCTCCGACGTAACTTATTTGAATTGTGCTATTGGGATTGGTTTGAAAAGCTTATAAGAGAAACTACAACAATTTCAGCTTTTTTATTTTAACAGTAGTTGTATATTTTGTACATTTCCACATGTGGGTTAGAGACCGAATCTGATAACACCTGTTTTAAATGGTTTAAACTTATGATCGAGTTACACGATTTCAACAACAAGGAGCTTCTCTGCAGCTCTGGACTTCAGATATTTTGGGTAAGCGGTTCTTTAATACTATTTACGTCACTAGCTAGGTCTCCTGACCTAACTCCTTTAATTACTATTAACAAAAACCGTTTATGTTTGATTGATATTTTCAGGCTGCTCAAAAAATTAATGGTGAGTACACCTGCTCTATTCCAGATTGCAGAATTTTAAGAACAATTTGCAGAAGTTGTGTTACATCACGAATTTTATAGTCAGCGACCCTACTCGGTAAGGTTATTTCGTGAAACCGGTAGTGTTGCCAGGAAAGAAGCAACTAGTAGGCCTAAAAATTATTCGATAAGATTATTGAAAATGTAAGACAAATAATCACCAATGCGCCCTCAACTTCCCTACGTGTTTTATCACAAGTTGAACTTTCATATGCTACTTGCAGAGCCGTCTCAGAAGAAAATTTGCATATGTTTCAATATGGAACTACTGCTGTGCACGAACTGCTTCCACAGTATTTTGTGCAAAGATGACAATACTACCACTGCAATTTAACAATATCGATACCGATGATTTATTGGATAAAACTTTCTTCTCGGACGAGGCCTGGTTCCACCTATCTGGATACATCAATTCTCTAAATATGAGACTGTGGCGCACGGAGAATCTCCATATTTTGACTGAAACTTCACTACATCCACAAAAAGTTTAAGTTTAAATAGAGAAGATTGGTAGGATCAATTTTTTTATTGGTACACTGAAAGCATGCAGGTATCGAGCAAAAATTCTGCTCCCATTAATAAATTAAATTCACGATGACAAGTTGCGGTATGGTTATTTTCAACAGGACGATGCAGCTACCCATACAGCGTGAAATACTTTAAACCTCATCCGTGACTTTTTCGAAGATCGACTAATTAGCAGAAATACTCTTAACATATGGCCTCCAGGACTGTGCGATTTAGGGACCTCGGTGGGGTAGTACAAATACGCGCTGTCATTCGAGGTTACAGTGATATGCGTCCGATCGGCTGCGTGGGCGAACCCCGGCTGAGGGGATCGTATTTTACTTAGTTAAGTTTAGAGTGCATGTTGCATGAATGGATAGTATGTAAGGGACGCCCGCACCCCTCTGAAGTATTGTGAAAGCGATTACGGGGGAGGGAGTGGGAACGGTAGTATGAATCAATGGAAAAAAAAGATTGTGCGATTTAAGACCACTAGATTTTTTGTGTGGCCCCACCTGCAAAATTCATTTTTCAAAACTCCAATTCACGATTAGGATGCACTTATCCAAAGAATTACAGTAAAGTGTAAGGAAAGAAACAACTCTTTACAGATTTTATAAAATGTTAGCGATGGTATAAGAAGAAGAGTCCCAAGTTGTCTTCGGGAAGATGGGCCATTTCCAACACACCTTATAAGCCTCAAATACTCTAAATACTCTTGAATACTGAAATAGAAGTCTTTATTTGTTTATTTCTTAAAATTTTTTACTTGGACGAGATACGCTTTAAGGTTAAGTTCACTTTGGCTGTGTTTACCTTCGAAGAAATAAACATAAGGTACGACCGGTACGTAACATGACAGCTACGACATGCCTTGTAGCACTCACAGTCAACCCTAATTTGAAAACTATACAAAGAACTGCATTGATTTTATGGTGACGAAGAACTTAATTAAGTTTAGACATTTAGCAATTGAGTTGTTCCCGGAAATTTCTAGATTATTCATTCTGGCTGTTTCTATTTCCAATTAAAACTTAAATTATGAAAATGATAACAATTTTGGTTATTGTTCAAGCCGCTGGAGTTACACTCAGCGAATCTTTCTCTACGCAAAACAGATGCGTTAGGCTTGAGCAAAAAATTAGACATCTCGTCTTGTAAAAAAATGGTTTAACTGTCACCCGTACATATACCCCTACAAAAAAGCGAAGGGATTTTCCGCAACTCCTACCTTAATGCTACGTTTTATGACAGCTGTTTATCTCAATCAAGCACGAGAGCAATGTTAACAATTTTAAACAAGGCCATCAAGAAAAGGACGTAGACTGATGACACGTCTCATCTCGGCTGAGATGGATGAACCCCTGTTTACCTTTCGCAGGTAAAACACAGTAAAAATATACAGACCTGGAATAATTTAAAGGTATATGTAAAAAATACTTGAATTAGCTGTTTTGCATTGAAATTAATGTTCGAGGAGTAAGAATAACGTTAAAATTTTAACTTTTTACTTAATCTGAACTAATTTATTCGAGAAATCTGTGTGTATTTCTAACAACCCTATGTACGAAAGGATCTCAATTATTATATAAAACAAAGACTGGATTGACATTTCGCACTCTGGTCATATTAAGAGCTATAAAAATGTTGAACAGAAAATATTATTGTTTCAATCCGCTTAAAAGTTATGATAGAAGAATATATTTTCTGATTTTGTGGCATTTAATAACTATTCAGGTAACCGTTAACATCAATTTTTATTGAATTATCATAAACATTTGCTTTCTGTTGGTCTTTTTTATCTTTTTTAAAAGTTTTAGTCTACCTGTTACTGAAAGTTAATCGATATACATTTATTTGCATTTAAATGTTGTTTAAAATAAATGAAAATAACATATGGGGTGCCTTCACCGTACCTATAGAACATTTACACAAATCATGCATGATATATCTGGTTAGTTATAATTTTTTTGAGGCGGCCGTGGCCTAGAGGTTACGCGTTAAACTTCTACGCTGAAGGTCCTGGGTTCAATTCCCGGCACCGGAACATCGGATTTTTAACGGCCGTTTTCCCTCGCAAGGCAATGGCAAACTAGCGAGGTATTCTGCCTAGTAAATCTTATCCGGAGTAGAAGTGTTTACACTTCCCGTGATTCAGAGCCCACGTTAAACTCTAGGTTTTCTATGTCTGTGACACTCTAAAAACGCGCAACACAGGCATAGGAGAGAAGATCGCTACGTCTCGTAAGAGATAAAGCACTCCAAGAAGAAGATAATTCTTTGGTGATTTTCTTTTTCTTCTTAACAGTTGTGATTTCGAAATTTATCTATATTTGCATTACACACCAAACTTACACGAACTCTATCTTTTGGAAGCACCGTCAAAAAACAAACCAAAAAAAACCAGTCCAGTATCCAAACTGATGTATTTTAATTATTTTTGTTATACTATGCAGGGTTAGCACACAGTTTCTTAAATGAACACACAACTCCATCAACACGCACACAGCTTATTTAACATCTTCGAAGCACACAGCACAACGACTAAACACACATATGCATATTTAATTATTCACACAGCAATATTACTAACCACAGAGCTAATATTATAAAAGAGGAGCATGTAACTCGCAGAATGAATTGAACTGGCCATTTCCATCATTTAGAATATTTTGAAGATTAAGAAAAATTGAGTAGAAGTCTGAATTTTGCTATGGCAAACTATTTTAATCATTCCTTTTTACTTAATAATTTTATGGTTATTCATCGGAAATGGCTGATTTTTGTAGCGAGAGATGTAAAATGTGTGTACATAAGGAACATTTTTGCAAATAAAAAGAAGAGTAAGCTCTTCAAATAAAAACGCATAGCTCTGATAATATACTAAGAGCACACAACTTTGATAATAGACAGCGCCTTATAAATATATAAATAAAAAGATATATTCACCGTACTGTCACTGAGCACGTAGTTTGATAATAAATTAGTAGTATCGGTAAGTTAAATAATCAACCAGAAGCACACAGCCCTGTGAGTAAATTCACCTCGTTTCGTATTGGTTAGACTACAATTACTGTTATTTCTTCCTTTCTTTTTTTTTCTTCCTCTATCAATTCCTCTTCTACCTTACGGTGTCGAGGTTGCCATTGTATGAATGGCAACCTTGACACTGGGGATTAATTGAAGGTGATGGGTCCCCGTTGGGACCTGCATCACGCTCCTTCCGCTCCCCTCAACTACATTCGCTCTCTTCATTTTAACTATTTGTGTTAATTGTATGAATGATGTTATGTGTGGCACTGTTACTTTTCCTGGTCAGCCAGTGGTTAAGAGAAGCGTCGTTAATTACAACACAACGTCGAATGATTACCGAGCTCGATACCGACCTTAGGAATTACAGAAGAATTTCTGCCTATCCCAAGGTTCGAACCGAGGACTTCGCGGTGCGAGCTTAGCCCTCTTACCACTGGGCTACTCGACGTTCTTACAATTACAGTTAGATATGTAAGATTAATAAGTTACCCTAGACAATGCTTTACAAAAAAGATTATATGTGGTTTTTACGTACGAGCAACCATCTTCATGAGGATTATGTAATCGTAGACCGGTCAAAGTTTCATCACTCCCACCCACAGCTCCAGCCGCACAACAGGATCTATACCGTGTCTACTACCAGCTACAAACTTGGTTAGGCAATGAGTTGAATTCTTAACGATGGAGATGGGTAATTAATAACAATCTTTTGGAGTCCATAATGATAGTTTACCGCCCGCGTCGGTAGTACTACTCAACATATTTTTTTGTAATTGTGCGAAAGGTTGTCAGGTAAATTGTGGGTGTAGAAAAGTAGGATTGTCATGGTCCGTAGTTTGTGGACATTGTCTCAATGTCATTTCTGGTGATATTAACATAGAAGGATCGTAACATGTCGACATAGACCCCATGGATGAAACAACATCGAATACATCAGAGCAAGAAGATACTGAATAAGACGAAAAGACAAAAGTGCCAGAGGTTGAAGACGATGAAAAAAATCAAAATTTCATAAACATGGATTAGGTCTACGGCCCCGATTATCAAGGACCCTGCCTGAAAACTGCGCGATGAGGGAAAATGCATTGTACGTAGCATTGCCCTGATCTTTGCCACACTCGATCTCGACCCTCAGAACTGTTCTCGAAGTCTCTTTCTTACCGTACATTTGCTAATATTGGTGCCATATACTTCCAACGGACAACTGTTTATCCTAACTGCAGTAGTATGTCTATTTCTTAACAAGGACGAAACAATAAAACGGTCCTCCCGCTTTGAGGTGGCTCTCTTCGTCCTGATCCTGGTCTTTTTCCAAGTAAATTGATCTCCTAATACCGTTGCCATAGTCGTTGATCTCTAGAATGGCGGCACCCAAAGGTGCCACAACATATCGTTGACTTCACACATCTTCAACCAGAGCAATAATTTCAGCTGTTCTTGTTGTTCGATCGTCTATTTTACTCCGTTCACACCTCTAGACGTGAAGGTTAACATTCATATTTTACTATCGTTACTTCTATAGTTTTTCCACAACCGCAGATTGAATTTAGCGCTGTAGATTTTACCAATATAAATAATAGCAACAACTACGAATGTAATTGACGAACTTGGAAAAGTAATATTCATTGAAGATTAATCAGTTTGTTCTAGAGCTAGACCAAAACATCAATAATTATTGGCAATTCACAGGCAACATATATAACATTATAGTTTGCCGCGTAACTATGTATTAATATAAAATCAGATTAACCTAAAAACAGAGAATGTGTAGATTAGTTTAGTTTATATAACAAGCTGATAAATAAATTTCAAAAAACCTGAAATATTTAAGTGAGGCCGCGGTAGAGTAGTGGCCGAGGCTCTAGTCTTTGGAGTTTTTCCAATGAAGTCGCTTCGGTTCGATTCCCGAGCACTGCACTTTCCCAGCGTATTTATGGTGTCTTAATTATAGTTGAGGCATGGGGTATTCAAGGGTGGGGCATGTCATGCCCGTTATATAGCACGGGATGTGCTTAGCCGGGATAAGCTGGGTGGGATGGAAATGATACAGTGACCAAAGAATTGCATTTGGCAACTCCATTATTAAAATAATATTAATCTTCCTTACCCGATTCTGGTCTATTTGATATAAGAACTTTCCAGAAAGGTTTACAATAATATCTGCTTCATTTTGCTATTTTATGATTTAATATGTAATTTTAATTATATTATTTGTTATTTTTTGTGTTTTTTGATATGGTTCCTTTCTACCGCAAGATAGGAGAGTCGAACCATCATGATACGAGTACACTATGAAAGAATACAAATGCAACTGCAAATTAAGTAGTAGTATTGCATATACGTAGAAATCTACATGACTTCATTAAGTAGTAATGGTTGGACAATTCCTGATGAACATAGTAAAGTAAGTCTCAATTTCCGCGCAATATGCCTGTGTAGGTGACATTGAAATGTACTATACAACTTCGTTATTTCTAATAGTAAAATTAGCTCATTTTTAAATTCGATGATACTTTTAAGCTAATTTTTATATCACATTGGTTTGCTGATATACTATTTTTCGTCCTCCTCTTGTCCTTTTTGTCTGCCGTCTGCCCTCCCTTTTTTCACACTTCCTCTCTTCTGCTGTATTTTTCACTTTTCATTCCTCTCCTTCTCTCTTCCTTGTATCTCTTCTTGTTTTCTCTTCTCTCTTCATCTGCCTGTCCCTTGTTTTCTTACTATCAGTTTTTATTCTCTCACTCCTTTTTTATATGCTCTTATCTCTCTATATGTGACTCCATCTTACTATATCTATATTTTCTTAGCATCTTTACAGCTTTTCGTGTATCTTGCGTCTTTTACTTTCTCTTTTCTTCCACTTCTTGTTCTCTTTTCCTTCTCACGCTGTCCACTTTCTTCTTCTGTAACCTCCTAATTGTAGCTCTTTACGCTTATTAGAAGGTTTGAGAGCTCATTCCATATTAATTGTATGCTGTTCCTTTCCTGTTGCCAGTCTCTTATTTTTTATATTTTCTTTTTCTCTATTTTTATATCTTTATCTGCATACAAATCCCAATCTTTTCTTTGATATACCTCTTCTTGTAAGTCTCTTCCTTCTTGTACCTTTTTCTTGTAGTGATTCTGTATCTCATTTCAACTCTTCGTTTATCTTGCTATTTTCTAGTTTGCGTAATTTTCTAGTCTCATCAGCCTGATAGTTTTTTTTTTTGCATTTAATCGTTACCCTGTTTTTCATCCTTTGCGAAATTCAGGGAAATTGTATTGCATTTACCATTATAGCTCATGACGGAAAGTCATGAAGCTTTAAATCCAATTGAGCTGCTTTTCTAAACCATGGACAGCTGCTAATCAAATAAGAAGGCCGACTGAATCTCAGTATCGACCAGTCTCTTTCCAAAACTACAAGTTGAGAACTAGAGGAATGCGGGAATTATTCACTGAACTGTAGAACGGACAGGATTCGCTGTTGGTGTTGAGTAGTTTCTTATGCCCTAGAAACATATTTTATTTTGCTTCCAATTTTTAATTTATTGGACTTAGAAAAGCTAGTTCTCCGTAGAAGTAGTTTTATTGTTGTTAGCTGTCTTCAAACTTGGGGTAATCCTTCAGAATGATTTGTGCTTGAAGTTCCTCTGCAGGTGTTTTCGGCAAACCGTGAAAAATTGCTGTTAATATAAAAGCGAAAGCTGTCGTAATCCTCTGAAGAATTGAACAATACGTCCTTGTCAGGCTTTATTAAATTTGGCCCGAAGGAAAGATAATGTTTAGGAATCACGCTATATTATAAACTGACAAACTTTTAAAGTGCCAGAACTATCGCAATGCTTACTTGTTCGGTAAGGTTGTCTGACAAACTGTTATTTCGCATATCAGGACGAGTGTTATTGCTGTTAAGAATTAAACTTCCTCGAATTCCATACGTTTAGAACTTTCAAGCAAGCAACGGTTAAGTTGAGTTTAAAGTGCCATTTAAACGTTTGTTTTGCTTTGATTTTATATAGCAGTCGTTAAAGTTGGACTGATACTTATTCCAAGAGTATTAACATGAATACATCCTGCATATACAGTTTCCAATAAGTTTGTCGACATAGAGATTCGTGTATTGTAGAAAATAGATAATAGGCTTAAATATGCTACTCTTGCAAAATTTTGATTTGAATGTAATCTCCGAGAGAAAGATTGATTGTACTACAGTAGTTTAAAAGTTATGACCGACAAATGGAATTATACGATTTTTAATTTTATTTTACTATAACATTACGTCGAAAGCAATTTTTGGAAATTCTTAGTAGATATTATTATTGATGTGATGGAAGACTTTGGATTATTTCATTGATATGTATTTATATACCGGATGTCAATCCGAAACGTACAATGTGCTATATCTCTGAGAGTAGAAGAGGTATTGAAATTTTCTAGAGACCGTTTGTACAACATGGAGAAGGACCATCATGACTTATAAGATAGCTTTCCCCATTCAACCTGTTAGGTTCTAGCTGTCCAACAAAAAAGTTTGAAATGATAACACCCACCTTGCAAAACCTTTTTGAAAAGTTCTTGCAAAATTCTATTCAATAATAGCAAACATTTGTTCAACCTGGAAAATGGAATAGTGTTACGGGCCAAACGAGTTTTTTCGTCGACCCGCAACAGGATAGGTGGAAAAAGGCCTACAGCTTAGCTCAGAGGAGGGGAGATTCACGGAAACCGCTTACAGGAGGAAATCTTCCTAGTTGTGTACAGGATATGTCGAAAATTAACGGGCGCCACCTTCCAAATCACAGTAATTGCAGGTTCTCGTGGAAGGCCGAGAAGCCAGCAGCTTACGGGAATCGAACTCGCCTTTATTGTGCCTTCTCCTGTTTATAAAGCTTACAAAGTTCATGCATACACAAATACAAAATATACAAGAATAAAAGATGTAATAAATTTCAAAACACATATAATTAAACTATTGAGAATAAATGACGATAAAAAAAAATGACAGCAAATGGTGATATTATAGTTCACTACTACAAACGGTTAAATTGAACACCGCCCCTGGCTTACGGCATTTAAATTCTCCAAACAAATCTACGTGGCCAGTGGCGTCTGAGTTCACAAGAATAATACAATATATAATTACTTTTTACAATTAACATCAAAAGAAAATGACTATCGACGACTGAAGGTCGCCTTTTGTTTGTCGCATAAAAAAAAGGTTCAATCCCTTGAATTTTCAAAGTGAAACGCGTAAAAGGTTTTTTTTTTCACAACACAAAAAAACTAGTTCTTTTACCTTGACTTTCAGTGAATGGAGTAGAGAGAGGCATGCACAATTTTGGGGTGTTCTTGTGTTCCTAAGAAGCAGGGAAAATCCACGGGTACGCCCCTGAAGACGGGATCGAATGGAATCGGGCCAAAACTTCAATGCGTTCGTCGCAACAGCGGCACTACCAGAGGGATAGGACAGGGGCTCGATATTAATCCGCTAAAGGCGATCGGCAATTTCGCAATGAATTGCCTTTCAAGGGTTAAAATTCCAGCGTGTTTCTTTAAATCCGACACTTGTCGATGGTTCTGTTCACCCCACGGTGAAAACAACGATACGAAATTCATGCGATGGACACCCATCGAAAACATAAGCCGCACCTGCAGTACTTGATTAAGGCGCTTACCGTCAGCGACGGGAGTCGAAGAAGATGTTAAGTCGACTGCGGAGGAAACGCAACGTGAATCTGCATTGCCCAAAACACAGAATCCCAAGAATTGTTGTTGTCGGCAAATCCAGTTTACAAAGGGAACTTTCAAAGACTTTGCGAAATTCGCCTCCATTAAACTAAAACTTAAAAGAAAATAATATAGCGATCGACTTAAGAATTGCAATTAAAATAGAATTTTGATTCCTATGAAGCGGCAATTAAAATATGACTTTAATTCGGATGAAGTGGCACAATTAAATGAACATAACAATAGCCTCTAAAATCTCCAGATTTGTCCGCAACAGGTACGTACTGAATGACGCCGCTATGAGCCCCTAATTAAGTGTTTAGCTGCGCGTTATTATTTATTGCCAAAGATGTGTGTTCCTAATTCAACGTTGTAACTGTGTGCTCATTAACGGTGTTCTGAGTACCTAAATCAAGTATTAAGTATTGCGCTCTTAATTTGCTGATATAATTGTGTGCTTCTGGTATATTATCACAGGTACATGCTCAATGGCGGTACTGTGAGTATCTGTTTAAGTATTTAGTATAGCGCTTTCAAATTACTGTCATAGTTATGTGTTTCAAACTAAGTCCCCAGTGTCGGTGCTGTGAGTACCTAATTAAATGTTTAGTATTGCGCTGTTAATTTACTGTCGCTGTTGTGTGTTTCTAATTTCATATCACAAATACATGCTCAATAACGGTATTGTGAGTACATTTATTAAATATTGACTAATGTGTTCTTAATTTACTCTCAAAGTTGTGTGCTCTTAATTCTCATAAGCTGTGTGTTTCTAGTTGATTATCCGGATTAGAATTTTTCGGTAGATTAATCCTTATTTTACTGGACTATATGAAGTACATTTCAAGCAAAGAAATACGACAAATATTAGGACATAAAAATATGGCAAAAAGACAACGCCAACGATTGAAAATTCTGGATAGGCCAGTCATATTTATAGCCTCCTGATGTATTCCGGCAAAGTCCCTCTATTGTAAACGAATATAATGAAAATGAGTCTAATAATCCTCATCGGAGGCGGCCGTAGGCTAGAGGTTGGCGCGTTAGACTTCTACGCTGAGGGTCCTGGGTTCAATTCCCAGTACCGGAACATCGGATTTTTAACGGCCGTTCTCCCTCGCAAGGCAATGGCAAACCAGCGAGGTATTCTGCCTAGTAAATCTTCTATGGAGTAGAAGTGTTTACACTTCCCGTGGTTCGGAGCCCACGTTAAGCTGTAGGTCCTCTATGTCTGTGGCACTCTAAACGCGCAACACAGGCA
>JABXWE010019004.1:0-17261 GCA_014611495.1 Limonius californicus
AGTACGTCCTGTAAATATTGCGACGGGTTTTGAGAAATTAAGAAAAAAAAATTTTTTTTCCAAAAAAATGTTTTTCCAAAAAAAAAATTTTTTTTCTAAAAAAAAATGTTTTTTCATCCATTTAAAAATACTACATAAACGCATTAAAACGTACTGAGAACGATAAATTTCAATTGTTTTTAGCACTCATTGCTACAACCGTATCAACGCCTGCTCGAATAATGGCACTTTCATTTGAATACATTTTGGTAAATATCCCCGTTATTTATCAACCGATGTTGAAAAGCTTTTTTTTGTTGTATTCAGCATAAAGAAAGCTATCAGATGAGGTATCATAAGGGGTACTTTGTTATTTTAAATTTTAAAGTTGGAGTTGCTAGGGCTTAGGGGTTGAGGGGTGGGGGGTTGAAAATTACATCTCTAAATGACAATTTAAAAATAAAAATCGCCGTGTCCGAGTATTTTTAGGAAATATTTTTTTTACCGATTTTATAGAATTTATCCGTTACTTTTGGGAAGCACTGTATACTTCTCGACCGTTCTGTGCGGTTGCGCTTTGTTGATTCCGGGCTCGGTTGCATGTGACGGGACCGGCTGTGGCTGGAACGTTCTGAATTTGCTGAGGTGGTTCTATGTTTACTTGTTGGGTTCTGATGTGTATTTGTTTTTTGACGAGAACCAGTTTCCAAGCGGATGGTAGTCTTTGGGTATCATCACGATAATTTAGGTTTCTTGGGTGTTTCTAGATTTCCATAGCTTCCCTTATTATTCTCGATTTTAGGTGTCCTATATTGGCCAGTACTTTGCTGTTTTCGAAAGCAATTTTGTGGGATGATGTGCTAACGTGTTGTGCCAGTGATGAAGTCTTCTCGTTCTTTCGTACGGCATTTTCGTGTTCTTCTTTTCTCACGTTAGCTCGTCTGTTTGTTTGGCCTATGTATGTTTGATCGCAGTCCCGACAGGGAATTTCATAGACACCTTGATTCTCCAGGGGTATTCTTGTTTTGGGGTTTCGTAGAATGGAGCTGATCTTTCTGTTGGTTGTGAATGTTGTTTCCACATTGTGCCTTCGTAGATCTAGAGATTCTGTCTGTTGTTCCTTTGACGTATGGCAAGTGGGCTTTGGATGTAGGTTTTTCTTTATCATCCTGTGACATCACTCGGCTGGGTTTAAGTGCGTTATTAATAGTTTGATTCTTGAAGCCATTTTGTCGTAGGGCTGTTCGAAGTTTCTTCATTTCTTGGTCTACGTTTTCTGGGTCTGCGAGCCTCTGAGAACGGGTGACCAGGAACTACTGATCGAAGTTGTGCCGGATGGTGGTGTGACTCCGTATTGAGATAGCGGTCTGTGTGAGTAGGTTTCCGGTACACCGTATGACCCAGGTTTCCGTCCGATTTCTTTTTGACCAAAACATCCAGAAACGGTAGTTGGTTTTCTGATTCCATTTCCATCGTGAATTTGATTTTCGGATGGAGACTATTTAGATGGTCCAGGAAGTTGTTAAGGTGTGCCTCTCCATGTTGCCAAATAACAAAGGTGTCGTCCACATATCGTAGCCAGAGTATGGGTTTATGTACTGCTGATTCTAGTGCTTTTTGTTCTAGGTTTTCCATGAATAGATTCGCTATGACTGGGGATAGCGGAGAGCCCATTGGTGCGCCTTCTATTTGCTTGTCCCGTTGGTTGTTGTGCAGGAAGTACGTGTTCTTGAGGCAGTGTTTCGTCAATTTCATTATGTGGGCTGGTGGATCATATTTTTGTTTGATTATCTCCAGAGATTCTTCTATGGAAACATTGGTAAACAGTGACACCACATCTAAGCTTACTAGTAACCAGCCTGGCTCTACTTTTTCCTTCCTCAGTAACTCGATGAAATGACTTGCGTTCTTAACGTAAGATGCGGCTTCTTCGGTGTGAGGTTGTAGATGCTTTGTCAGGTATCTTGCCAGCTGTTGTAGGGGGGATCCTATTGAACTGACGATTGGCCTGAGGGGTGCTCCTGGTTTGTGTACTTTTGGCAGCCCATAGAAGAAGAAAAGAAGAACACGAAAATGCCGTACGAAAGAACGAGAAGACTTCATCACTGGCACAACACGTAAGCACATCATCCCATAAAATTGCTTTCGAAAACACCAAAGTACTGGCTAATATAGGACACCTGAAATCGAGAATAATAAGGGAAGCTATAGAAATCGAGAAACACCCAAGAAACCTAAATTCTCGTGATGATACCCAAAGACTACCAGCCGCTTGGAAACCAGTTCTCGTCAAAAAACAAATACACAACAGAATCCAACAGGTAAACATAGAACCACCTCAACAAAATCAGAACGTTAACGCCACAGCCGGTCCCGTCACACGCAACCGAGCGCGAAATCAACAAAGCGCAACCACACGGAACGGCCAAGAAGTATATATAGCTCCAGCAGAAACGAACGTCAACAGTCGTATACAAGAAGCACTAGCAGAAAGTTATCCGACAAGACCTGAAGATGGCAAATGTGATTTTGCCGAAACGTCGTCAAGACAACCATCCCGGTCCATCCCAGGACCAAGAAGTTACTACGCGGAAGAATACCTGGAAGCCAATCACAGCATATATATATATATATTGAGATGACTGATAGTGACTGAATTTAAATGAATAAATTAAATTATCAATTATGTTGGTTTAAACAATTTTTAAAAATAACATAAAACTTTATAAGTGTTTTCAAATGTTATGAAGTACAATTTAACTTTGGGCGCCAGGCTAAATATGAGATAGCCGAAATAAGTTTATACAATATTTATACCAATACAAATACCACGGTTATAAGCTCGGTAGTGCATAAAAATCACCTCAGTAGTCGGTTCTGAATGTGTCAAAATTGCTTATTTCGTATGAAATACATTGGTAAGAATTATTTACTTACTTTATCTTGCTATCATGCAAATACAGTCGGCTAGTGCTATTTGAATAATTTTTCTCCAAGTTAACGCAACACTTAAATATCAAAGATAATATTGACGTTCACAGGTAAAATGTCATATGTACTTCTTATCATAGTTATCATTAATCATTCCATATTGGTAAATGTTAAACTTACTTTGACATGGGCCAGTCTCAAAAGGAATCCGGACTCCCCAACCTGCACCTCAGGAAAACCTTTCCGACGTCTTGCAGATGTCCTTCTATTCGATGTAAATAAAATCTAGGAGTTCTCAGGTATGTAGCTCTCCATGAATTGTATTACAAGAACTATGTATTATCACATTTCAAACCCATCAAATATATAAGGAAAAACCTTTTATACGTTTTAATAATTTATTCTTTCTCAAAAACGAAAAAATATTGATTATCTCTTTTTTTTTTGTAAACATAAATAATAATAAATCTCTATAGATACATACACATATATACCAGAATTTTACAATATAGTAACTTGATATTAATAATAAATTTTAAAATAAATCTAAACATATAAATTGACCATTAAGTTGTTAGTATAATTTGACGCCACTTATAACACTCAAATTGATTTCAGTATCACTAACTGCACTCTCCAGAATTTTCGTCCATCTCTGAACTCCAAACTGCTACAAATTAAATCCTTCCAGACAGCTGAAGTCTCCTTTATAAAATCTTCTTGTGTTGGTTACTTTTTTTGTAAATTCATTCTTTGTGCTAAACACCATAGCATATGCCTCAACTGTAATTTCAATCTAACAAGAAACAAGTCTGTATCTAAATGAATCGAAAGAAACCTTCCACAAAAGAAACAACCCTTAAGGTGTGATTTAATATGCATGTATCCTTTATTTATATAAATAAATAATTAATTAAGCTACGCGATACCATCTCAATATATATATATATATATATATATATGTATATATAGATTTTTTAATTGTTTTTCTTCATTTTATAAGGAACTGTAAACAACAAATAATTGTAATCTTAAGTTTATTTTAAATGTGTTTAAATAAAATCTAATTGTGTAATTGTACGAGCTTTAAATTTCGTAACGGTATTACCATCACATATAATTTCCCAATCCGGCTTTGACAATTCTTACCGCGAAAAGCCTTCTCTGGAATGTCTGTCGTTCGGATTCGACGTTAGACTGTGGGTCTACCGTAGCGCCTGGAGAAGCACGCAGCAAAGGGGAGGCCAGTGCGCAGCAGTGAAACGAAAAAGCTGTTTAATGATATCGCCTTCTATATCAATTGTAATGAGAAGTTTCAGAAACTGTATGCCTTATGTTTTTGATGAAATTTTAAGTGAACATGTGATTATTAATTACTCAATGTGGATTGTGATAAAATATTATAACATATGAATAATTAACAGAGTTTGATGAATGTTTTTCTGAAATGATCTTCTAATAGACGAAAGTCAGTTATACGGGCCATTAAAAAATAAGAGAATATGTCGATCTAGAACACTTGTTATGCCTAAACCTTAGATACATTCCTACACTATTTCACTACATAGTCACCATTCGAATTTAAACACTTATTATATATCGTGGCATACGTTTTGTATACCTTTGACGTAAAAGGTTGCCGTTTGTGACGAGAACTAACTACTTACAGACGTTTTGAGGTAGTCGTCGTCGAGCAAAATATCGCGGGTGCTTAGAAATTTCTTAAGATATAGGAAGAGGTAGAAGTCACTCGGCGCTAAGTCGGGGCTGTGTGGGGGTTGGTTAAAAATTTCCCAAATTCTCAATCAGTTGCAGTGAGCGAGCCGCCGCGTGCAGTCTAGCATTATAGCAAAAACACGACTCCAGAAGTCAACCATCCTCGCTGTTTGCTCTGAATTGCCCTTCTCAACTTTCTTAAAGTCCCACCGTAAACGTCTACAATTGTTATACCACTCCCCAGGAAATAAACCAATCTTTCCTATATCAAAAAACAGTAGCCATAAGATCGGTTCTTAAACGTTTTTTTGAACTTCTTGGCTTTGGGGGAACTCAAATGCTTTCAATGCATTTATTTCTGTTTGGTTGCAACATTTGTGTACAAAATTCAAGTTTTGTAACGATGTTGATGATCAGTTTCGTAACGATGCAGAAAGGTGAGTGCAGAGGCCATTCGCTGACTTTTGTAGACACCTGTCAATATTTGCAGATATTTTCAAAATCGTGAAACGCCCATCTTCACGAACGTTCTTGTTCGCTTTTCCACAAGATCGTCGTTGACAACAAAAGGCCATCTCTGAAATTCTTACACCAAAGTCTGACCCTACCTTCACTACTTAACTGATGCCTATATCATAAACCCCGCATATTTAAGGATAGTTCCAACGTCGTCTATTTTTCCAAAGAGAAAACGAATTACTATGAATACTTCACACTTAGTGCTTTATTATTCATCTCAACATAAGAAAGAATTACGGTAAAGTGACGTGTGGCTAGCACATTAGCCAAAAAATGCACAATACATGAAATTGACTAAGCATTTCATTGGACGGGATTTTTAAACGGCCTTTGTTTCCAATGAAACCTCGTGTACACAGATACAAACATTTAATGAAACAATTTTTGTATGAATACGCAAAAGGACGGTAGTTAGAGTGAAAAGCAAATTTTTATGCAGCTCCGCACTTAATAAAAAAACAAAATCATCTAGATCAGTGTTTCCTAAATTTCTGTAAAACGCAATCCCCTCTTGGCCAAAGTTTTCTCACAACCCCCTTCTTGTAGCACTTTTACATTAGCAATCACTATTAAAGAAAAAACACTACTAGCAAGTTATTGAGTTGCATTTCACATTGCAGAAACCAATAAGCAACGTATAATTGCTGAAGATCAGAAGGTTGATAAGTTGAAAAAATACCCCTCTCGTATAATACCATCCAACGAAGAATAAGTGACATAGCAGAAGATATTCGAACACAAGTTGTTGAAAATATTAACAAGTGCACGTATTTCTCATTACGGATGGACGAATCCACGGATATTTCTAACTGTGCCCAATTTATAGCAATTCTAAGATTTCTACAATACTCGACATGGTAGTACAGAAGATATTTAATTTTGTACTCCAACGGAGGTCAATACTATCAGAAAATGTTTATTCGAAGCTTTCATACAAAGTACTAAGTGCGAGATTGAATGGGCAAAATGCGTTGCTATATGCACCGATGGCGCCAAGGCTATGACAGGACATTGATCTGGTCTTGTATTGCATTGGAAAAAGCGAGATCTAAGTCGCGGTTTTCCAAGCATCTCTAAGCACTGCAACCATTAGCTTATTGTACACCCTAACTAACAATTTTGCCTATCTGGGGTAATTCCAACTACAGTAGTGATTTTTAACGTGTCACACACCGTAGTGGCACGGGACCTACGGCTTTACTTATTATCCGACAGAAGACGCACTTTCAGGTTTTTCCCCGCTAAAAAATCTCACTGACCTCGGCCTAGTTCGACCCCGCATGCCTTGGATCTAAAGGCAAATGCACTACACCACCGAAGCCGGTCGATCTGGTATTACTGTCAGATTAAAAGAAATAATGCTAAATGCGACATAGTTACACTATTTCTTACAACGAGAAGTTCTTGCATCAAAATATTTACCTCCTCAAATGGATTCTGTTTTGATAAGTGTCATTAAAGTGGTAAATTCCATCAAGGGAAAAGCATTGCATACTCGTCTATTTTTCGAAAAATTTGTGAAGGCATGGGTACCTACTTTATACGCAAATCTTCTTCGGAACGGAACCAAGGTAGCTTTCGAGGGGTAACGTCTTGCAGAGGGTTTCCAGTTAAAATCGGAACTTTGGTGTACCTGCATGATCAGAAACCGGAATATGAGAACATATTTTCCAATTTCCTTTGGCTTCTTAGGCTGGCTTTCCTTGCTGATATTTTCGAGCAATTAAACGCTATGAATAGCAGTTTTCAAGGCTACGATATTAACATAATAACAGCCACGCACAAAATTAATGGATTTATAAAGAAACTTGAATTCTGGTTGACTTCGATTAGAAAAAAGAAGTTTGATCCATTACAATGCGTTCAAGAAGTCGTGCAAGACTTAGTTAAGGATGATAATATGGTATACTCTGAACACGTGTTTGCAGATATGCAAGTTAGTTTGCACAATTTAAAACAACAGATCATTCACTATTTCCCCAAAGAAATTCAAAACAGTTATGACAATCACAGATCAATACTGAATTCGTTTTTAGACGATTCCGTTGAACAAGCTGAAATCGTAAAAGAAAAACTTATTAAAATATCAAGTGATGGAATGTTGAAAGTAGACTTCTTTTCCCAGAGCATAGATCAATTTTGAACCAAATGAATGCAAGAATACCCCCGGCTTGCGGACAAAGCTATAAAGTGTTTAGTGCCATTTGCTACATCATATTTGCGCGAATTAAGTTTCTCGTCTACGACTGTCATCAAAATAAAAGAGATCGCCTCGAACAAGGGGTCCAGATTGGAAAAGATAGTTTCTGAAAAACAGGCATATACGTACTTCGCGTTAATGATTTTTTACAGTTATTTATGTTTAGGGTCTTTCACACTGTTCGAGGTAATAAAAAAATGTGTTGTAAAAAAATAATATAGTTTATTTCAAATTTCGTTGGTTCATTATATTTGCAAATAGCTATCATTTGAGCAGCAAATTTCTAGTGAGGACTTCTAAGTATATCAAAATAATCTCTATCTATATTTTCTCACTGGTGTATATTTCCATAAGCTGACAAATTATATTTAAAATATGCCCATAAGCGTTGCAGAATGGTATAATAATATTTTCTAGCATTATGGATTTGCTAAAATAATATTATGCCACAAACAGATCTGATTAAATTTTGTTCCTGTAGGGCATATATTCCAGAAATAAACAGTAAACGAGGCACTAAAGCTGCTTTACATGCCGTTCCATTTAATAAACGCATAATGAATAGATACATTAAATTTAATAACTGTAATAATAAATAAATTAAATAAGTGCGAATTAAAATGACTAATGCTCGCAATATTCGCGAGTGCTGCCATCCATGCAATGTTTTCAGAAATGATACTGAATATTTATGCAGTTTAAATTCACTTATGAATATTCAAGAGATTTTAACTTATTCCGTGTTTACCTGAAGCTGAACATACTTCACCCTAAGTTAATTACGAAAGAACGTCAAGATTTATCTAAGTTATGCCTTACATAGATATAAATTCTTGTTTAAACAAGAAGGAAACTTATGTAATCCTGACTAATTAGCCGCAGCAGTATTGAAGGTATTTATGTCAAATTAATATACGTTAACTAACCAAACGCTTTACGTATCTTCCTTTCTTGCAGTAAATATATCTCGAATAACCTTCGGAAGTATTACACTTGGGGTAGGTTTAAGTGGCGATGTTCAAAAAAACGATAACGTTAATTAATTCCTTGGTACTAAATTTTGTTTATCTTTATAGTTTAATTTCACTGGGTATGTTGAAGGAGTAATGACAGCATTAATTAATTTTACTGCGTAAAATCTTACACAACTTACTACTTTTAGTTTACCTTTATCTCTAAACTCAGACAGTTTTTAAACAAATATTTGTAGAAAGGTATATAAACGATCCTTCAAACTCTCCACTTCTTGAAGGACTGCAGTACATGAACATTAACCAGTAAAACCTTTAAAAGCATGTCATACATTCTTGTTAATTACAATTAGTAATACTCTGTACGTTATATTTTCATCACCTACATCAGTTTTATTATAATTTCGCAGCTCGGTGCTTTTAGCTTTTAGCTTTATTATGTAACTGGGGGTAAGCTGTAAAAATTTGTTCCCATTTAAAATTTCTAATAAGAATTGACGGCGAGGGTTGGAAAGATGAGTACGTTTTGGAGGTTATTATCAGGAAATAGATGTTAGCCTTTCCGGTTTGAAGAGATTTTAATTATGATTAGAAAATATCTGAATGGGATGACTTTCCACTAAAACGTCAGCTAGATTTGAGCCGTGGATGATGCAGGAAGACGGATTTTCATGAAAAATTACTTTAACCTCATTCGCATTACACCCACTTTAAAATTGTCATGTATTCCACAACGTCACTTCAAGGGCTTAAATCTGAGGTGCGAAAAAGTAGTAAACAACGAATTGTTTGGAAAATGTTAACCAATGTAAAATTACTGTAAACCAATCTGCTTTTACAGTATATACAGACTTATTTAATGAAGTTCTTTCACAAATTACCATCCTGTAAGAATACAATCTATAAAACCCCAATGTCCGGTTTGATATTTGGCGCTAAACGTATTGCCTTTTACACTGGTTCGTTTCCCACCGTTAACGTAGACGGCAGGGACGCACAGGGAGGGGAATATCTTGGTTTACCTACGTTAAAAATGGTAATCGAATAATTAGTTGTGATAATGGTAAGAGGGGTGCTTTATTCCTAAAGAATTTAATTTCGGAGAAATATGAAACTTGTAATTTTTTCATAAATTACCAATTTAAAAGGTATCCTATTATACTAGCAAGAGCTTCAGTATGAATAATTTGTCACTTTCACTGTCTGGAAAAGAATTACAATATTTAATTGTGTTCATATACCAAGGAGCAGGACGTTCTAGCGCGACCAGTTTGGTGGGGCCGATTTGCGGTGACGAATTTGGGGCAGACCCGGTTTGGCGCAGGGACGGTTGAGCGTAAAACAGTTTGTGCGCAAAGGCGGCTAGGCGCAGAACCCTCTGGGCGCAGAACCGTTTGAGCGCAGACCCGCGTGTGTGCAGGCCCGTTTGGCGCATACCCGTTTGGACGCAAACCCGGTTGGGCGCACTTTAGTACATGTTTGCTCCCAAAAGTTCGTGGGACCAACCGTCACTGCACCCAACCGGCCCTGCGCCAAACCGTCCCTGTGCTCAAATGGTTCTACGCCGAACCGTCACAATATGTAATTGTGTTCATACATCTTCAATTAAAGAGCAGGACGTTTCGGCGCGGCCAGTTCGGTGGGGCCGATTTGCAGCAGCCGGGTTGGTGTGGCAATTTTGGCGCAAATATTTTTGAGTTGGCCGATTTGGTGTAGGGACGGTTGAGCGTAAAACAGTTTGTGCGCAAAGGCGGCTTGGCGGAACTGTTTATACGCAGAACCGTTTGGGCGCAGAACCGTTTGGGCGCAGACCCGTTTGGGTGCAGGCACGTTTAGGCGCATACACGTTTGGAAGCAAACCCGGTTGGGCGCAAAATAAACCACTGAGTATATGTTTGCTCCCAATCGTCCGTGGGTCCAACAGTCACTGCACCCAACTGTCCCTGCTCCAAACTGTCCCTGCGTCAAACCATTCCCGTGCTCATATGGTTCTACGCCAAACCGTCACAATATGTAATTGTGTTTATACACCTTTAATTGAAGAGTCGGACGTTTTGGCGCGGCTAGTTCAGTGGGGCCGACTTTCCGCGGCCAGTTTGGTATGGCAATTTTGGCGCGAATAGTTTTGAGTTGGCCGATTTCGGGCAGACCCGGTTTGCTGCAGGGACTGTTGAGCGTAAAACAGTTTGTGCGCAAAGGCGGCTTGGCGCAGAACTGTTTGGGCGCAGAACCTTTTGGGCGCAGACCTGTTTGTTTGCAGCCCATTTGGGCGCATACCCGTTTGGACGCAAACCCAGTTGGGCGCAAAATGAACCACTTTAGTATATGTTTGCTCCCAAACGTCCGTGGGACCAACAGTCGCTGCACCCATCTGTCCCTGCGCCAAACCGTCCCTGCGCCAAACCATCCCCTTGCTCAAACGGTCCTGCGCCAAACCGTCCCAGGGCACAAGCAAGTCTGCGCCAAAACGTTCTAGAGCGCTTTAATTACAAGCATGCAAATAGAAGACTTAATAATTTTTCTTGTTGCCAAAAATATGAATCGGTGATTCCACGTCTGCATTGGGCAGTGCTACAAAACAAAATATTGCTATGATTCATCGATATTCGCAATAAAACGAGTGGTGTTGGCTAGATACGTTTAAGTTGAAATACTATTTATGGTTTTTGAAAACCTTCAACATCTTAGAACTGTTGATCTTAAAATCCAACCGTGTGCAAAACATAAATCGCAACCTTTAAGAAGTTAAACAGTTTTTTATTATTGAGGTATTTGATTCTACGGTTAATAGAAAACACACAGAGGTGGATAAATTGGCTTCAAAAGTTACACAGAATGTTTAAAACGTGGTCTATATACTTTGCCGATAATTAAATAAACATTATAAATATAAAAGACACAGGAAAATGCACGGCAAAATGTGCGTATTGTATATAACTTTTAAATGTAAAATACGTTTTTGTAACAAACGTCTTTCTATTACAATTATAGGAAGAACAATTGGATTTTCCAAAATAATAATTTTAGTATATCTAAATTACATTAAAATTTGTAAGATTTTAGGGGGTGTCAATTTGAAAACGTGTAATATGTTATATCTTTGGAAGTAAAAGCGATTTTGAAAATTTCTAGAAACCGTTTCAAACATGGAAGGAGAATCATCATGACTCCTTAGATAACATTTCCCATTCAGCCCCTTAGGCTCT
Organism: Limonius californicus; assembly: GCA_014611495.1. NCBI lineage: Eukaryota > Metazoa > Arthropoda > Insecta > Coleoptera > Elateridae > Limonius > Limonius californicus. The sequence goes on from JABXWE010019004.1 coordinate 11,523, forward strand.
AGCTATCCCAATAAAAATTTCAAATCGTAACATCCACCGTGTTACACTTCATGGAAAAGCTTTTACAAAATGCTGTTCAATAGTAGCAAACATTTTTTACCTGGTTGGTTTTGGAAAAACTAAGAAACAATTATTTTGAGTCAAATTAAAAAATATTAGCACAAATGTTCAAAATGATTTCCATTATTTGTAAAAGTAAAACATAGTTATAAATTCTCTCCGAACATTTTGTAAGGTTTTTCGCAGAATAGCTCTTTAACTATTCCTTGTCGCAGTTGTGCAATGGGCTACGGCTGAGTGTTGTAGACAACAGATTTTAAGTATCCCATAAAAAGAAGAAAAAGAAATCTCGGGGGCCATTTCTATTTTTCCGAAACGAATCAAATAAAAAAAACATATGCTACTATTGAATAACATTTTATAATGAGCCTAAGAAGTTGATTGGGGAAGGTAGTATTTTATGCTGTAGAAACGGTTTCTAGAAAAGTTCAATACCTCTTCTATTTTCAACAATATAACACAATGAACATTATCACTTAGCACTCATTTATTACTAAACGTATTGACAACATTTCATATCTAATTGCAAATATAATACGATTTTGGATCGTTATTTCAACCAACTAATTTTGGGTTGGAAATATACATTTCCTCTTGGGCGTAGTGAATACGAAAACCTATAGGAGTTTTGTTATTAGATCTAACTTTCAGCTCTATAGTTGCATACTGTGAATTTCAAATTTTATTCACTAAGCAATTATCATATCGTTCAATCTTTACAATCATTGAGTCAGTGCTATTTGAACTGCATTCAATAATTTACTTTGTTTTGCATATAGAAGTACTTCTGTTATTCGTTCAGGTGGCTTAAGTACCATACATGTGAGTTTTCAAAGTGAAATATGTTGAACACGGTTAGAATTTAATTTCAATAATAAAAACATGGATAATATTTTACGTAGCTACAATATGTTAAGAGTTGTTGAAAACGCAATTTAATATTAATTAACTCCGAATGTTTTAATTCTCTCGCAGTGTATTAAAATTTTTAAATATATTTTACGCCATGTTCCAAAATGTAATAACCCGTCGTTATTGTAGATAATACAGTTGATTGTCCGAAATGAAGAGGGCGGAAGATGCTTGAAATATAGTATAATACGGAGTTAGTATAAAAAATCATAGACTATTTGTTATGTTCATTTTAAAATTTGCCGCTTTATATGAATTAATTTCTTAAGTACAGTAAGTACAGTATGCTGGTGATAATTCTGAAAAATTTTAAGTTCTCTAATCTCTGAAGTTTTTGCAAAAGGTTATTATATTTGATACCGCATTAAATAATAAACCTCCAACATAAAAATGGCACTAGCCGTTTTCACGATATTCATAACCACACACGCGAAGATATACATTATAACTTATTTGGATTCTTGGTGTATTACCGAATATTTCTTCAAAATCTATTTATTTAAAGAATGAATGCTCACCCTAAAGCTTTGGTATCTGAAATTAAAAGTAACGCTTTTACTTATGAGGCAAAAAAGTGCCAAATTATTTTATAAACGAAAGTGTCTAACAAAAAAGAAACGCTTGTTCTTCTGCGTTGGTGCAGTTATACTTAGTACTGTGAGAAAACGGACGGCGAGCATACAAATGGCGACCAAATGTCCTAGCGAGCATCTTTACCAGCGAGCATATGGTAATCGAGTAATCGGTGGCGAGCAAAGGGCAATCGAGCAATTGGTCGCAAGCAAACGGCGGCGAGTAAGTGGTGGCGAGCAAATGACCTAGAACCATATCGTGCACGCCGCTTATTGGAATCACGGGTAATGCTATCATTCGGGTATTGCTATCACTTTCGCAAAGACTTAGGCAACTACATAGGAAAAACATCGTTTATAGTAATCATAACTTCGGTTTATGTTATCAATTTTTTCTTGGGAATGTTTTCCTCCGCGTACAAAAACTTTGTTTGATTTTTCAAGCTCGAGTCGTACCGGACCACTCTCTCTCTCTCTCTTGCGGTAACAGCCCACAGGCTGGTTGGTAGCAGCTAACTCTTTTATTCTATTATAACCCTTTGCAATGGCTGACGTAAAACAGACGTAATCTTAGCTTAAAGGAAAAAATAACAGTTTACATAAACCAGCGGAATATAGCAGCATAACTAAACATTTTGCAACCATTTGTGTAAAATGTTGGAAAACGTGTTGAAATAGAGAAAGTTGCCAAGAAAAATGACAATTTATTATAATATAAGAAATCGCACTGGGAAAGACTATCAAATGGAATCTGCTTTGAAACTCTGGTTCGTTAATGTCCGTGAACATGATGCATGTGCAGATAGGCCGTTGGTGCGCCAGAAGGGGGAAGAATTTGCGAAGAAACGAAAAAGTAAAAGAACATTTTGCTACAATGGAAGTTTCACCGTTTACTATTATCAATCGGTTATTGTTCCCAAATCTTTTAAATCGTTCAATCTGTATCTCTTACTGTTTACGAGATTCCCATGCATGTCCCGCGTATCGCGAAATCGGTCTAATCCACCTTATTTTTGAAAAAATTGGTCACATCAGCGTTTTCTCGTTATCTTGAATTCATTCAAAGCGAATTGGTTTACAATTTATCAGCTTCTACGCCGTTCTACAAATTCTACTCCCTATTATGCTTTGAAATTTCATACAGTTTTTTCCAAATTTCCTTATTTGGACGAAACCTTGTCATTGTTTGTAAATTCATCGAAACAACACCTTCGGACCTGGCGTCTCTCCACCGCGGCATGCAAATTGTTGGGAGCCTGGCACATATTTCTTTGTAACCTGTGGAACAAAGATATCCCCAATAATCAAGCACCGCCCGAACACTCCGGTATTCCCAAAAGTTCCCTTAAAAATCCGTTCAACTGAGCATTCGGAGCTGAAATCGAAATTGTTTCACATTTGAACGCGCACACAGCAGTGTTTAGACTATTCTATTGTGCTGTATTTTGTGCTTATTTGAATATTGCATGCCTGCATCAGCATTTCGTTGAACTCTTCACCAACTATTGTTCTCTAATCCGATTTAACCGAACAAATGGTGCAAGAAAGTTAAACGAATTTCCTACATTTTCTGGAACAATTGAATGTGTAACGTTTGAAATTAGAACAAGTTAAAACGTCAGCCCCGGAAGGATTTTCGGCTTTTCGCGGAATTCTTCCTAAATTTATCAGATACGTCTGCTCTAGTTTAAAATATTTCATTTAAGTAAGTGCAGAATGGGGCACAGCTCTAACGAATAGCCAACATTTATGAATTCTAAGTATGCAAAACAGTAGTTTAAATTTAATACCTCTCTAGTACGAACTAAAATCCACGTTTTAAGGTAAAATTAAAAACATGGAAGAGCAGTAAAACGTACAGCAATAAAAGTATAGTTGCAATTGCACCTTCGGCCGCTTTACTGCGTCCTACAAACAGGCTTAATAGCACGACAAAGGCAATTTACATGAAATTTTTCCAAAAGAACTGTGGCTAGATGCTCGTGACTTGGAATTCCATGGTTGTGGCGCAAAATTAAAATGCAAAGACAAAGCTGACGTACAAATTGAATTCAGAATGCCAGAAGTGAAGAAAGTAAAACGAATAAATTTTAAATTCAAGTGGTATGAAAAATAAAAGTCTTTGAAGCAACTTCAAATCAAATTCTCCTGCTGTTTCATCCATAATGAAACGATTTTACAACAGCCACATCCAGATTGATAATTTTATGATGCGTCGTTGAGGCGCATTGCAGAAGTGTTCGCACAGACAGATTTTATTACAACCGCAATAATAGCACGAACCTACAGTTGATTATTAACATAAAAATATCAGAATGCACATTTCATGTCGGCTGTTCTAAAAACTAGAGCAAACTTTGCTGGCAAGCTGGAGTAAAATAAAAACCCACACTGAAATAAAATCCCATTGTCTGCTTTTGGGTTAAAATGTTGTGATAATACAAGCTACCTAAGCAATTCGCATTATTAAAAAACACCCTAAAACGCACCTGGCCTAACCTGCGGATTTCACAGTGAAAGAAACATTCCAGCTTTCCGCTTTAGGCGGTGCCTTGTCAGGGCATTTTTTAGATTTAAATCTGAATCTTTGTTGAGTTGAGCTTCCTCCCGGCGCTTGTCAGCTTCGAAACAGGGAAAGGATACCCGCGACCAAGTAAAAACAGGAATAAATTGCAGTTTGATCTACCGAAAAACATAAAAAGCTTTCAACAGAAATAATATGATCAATAGCCGGACTCCGCCGTTTCGAGTGCAGCTGAAACTAGAGAAAACTTTTCGCTGAGCTTCATAAATTTTATGGTGATGAGAAACAACATTACGAAGTTAGCGGAATTATCTACAACCCTTAACAATAAAAGTGCTAATGTATACGCTATACTGTAATGCATATCGGCCTTTACTTGCACACAAACACAAAGCCAGGCTAATCTGAACAGTAAGAAAAGAAAAACGACAAGCCCTTTGTTGTTCACACTACACCACGAATTAACGTGAAAGCACATGCAGAGTCCACTCGTAGTAAGAAGCAATTACACTACTGCAATAAGAGTAGCTTACAATAGCGTTACTCATAAAACTTTTAGCCTCTGGCAGAATTGCACGATTCTTAACAAAGGCACTTTACGTTATTATTTTACACCAAAAACAAGATTTTTGATAAACAACTCTTTTGCAAAATACATCCCTAAACCTTTTTAAATTATTTTAATCCGCATTAGAACATTTTAATTTAGAACTTTTAATCTTTTCTCTCCGCTACTAGCAATTAAGAGTTAAAACCTCATTAACATCATGAAGTCGGTTTAGTTCGGTCTACAATACAGAAAGATGTTTTTCTTTTGGTTATGAAAGAAAAGGCTGGTTTTATTAAAAGGGGGACGCATAAAAACACCAGGAGCGTAAGGGATATGTTCATATCCCACTAAAGCAATACCCATTTTTTAAAACTAAGGAGAGATTTCAACTTTGAGTTCCAAAGGGCGCATTTTCGCGTCCTAAGTGTTTTCTGAGGCAAACAAAGTTTAAAAACTCAATTCCATTGCGGAAAACAAATATGTATTAAGAGCTTTTCTCACTTAGTTACAAAGCCGTTGTTTTTGTTCATGCAGGGCTTTTTTAACGTAACGTTGCAAACCACTGCTATGTAGCGTAGTATAATTGAGCAATTTCTTATGCTATTTCATGTTTTTACCTTTTAAATTTAAAAAAGTACATAATTCTAGCAAGTTTTAACGATAACTATTCTTCGAGGACTGTTACAATGCAAAAATAATAATTGTGTATTATAAGTGTGTTTTAACAATAAATTCTAATACAGTTTCGAACTCCGATATAGTTACATTGAAAAGTACAAAAAAAATCACTGTATAGAATTTATGTTTAGATACAAAATTATTCTCATATATTTAATAGTCTACAAAATGTTAAGCCAATTGTAATTATGAAACTGACTTCACACAACTTCAATTTATGCTTGATTAAGATAAAAGATTCTTGAAAAACGCAATAGAAATATTATGTCTTAATCCTCTCAAAATTTTACCTGTATATCTTTTTACTTTCCCATACCTTATAGGTATAGGGTATTACTTTCCCATACCTTATAGGTATAGGGTAAGTATTGAAATCATGAAAATTTTCGAAATCGAGATTTTAACGGATATATCCGTTTTGGGTCTCTAGGAACCCAAAAAAG